>QGOI01002800.1:0-30188 GCA_003313885.1 Boletus sp. MG55
GCCAGAGTCTAGATCTAGAGTCATCCACGCCAAATTACAGGCACAGATTACACCCTGCGTAAAATCGCATGATCGTCAGCAGTCTACTAGTAAGGCGGTGTAAATATCGCCAATCAGGACAATGAACACTGACTCTAAGGCAATTTAGTACCTGAAGGATTGAGACTCAGTCCACTGTCCCTGTCTTGGTTGCGGTTCCTGCCGCCCGGTATCTCTTAGAACATGAGAAAACCGCGGCGTTGGGCTGCTAATGACAGGCTGTATTGTAAGGGTTGCCAATAATCGGGCTACGAAGCCTACCTATCTGGGTCTGGTTAGAGTTGCACGTGGAAGAAGGCTGAATGCCAGCGTATCATTACGGGTGAGACAAGGCGGGTTGGAACGACCTATCAGAGCGCGCTTCAAGCTTCAAGGTGGACTGACCCCGTGGCATAAACATTGCAATAGGCTCACTGCGAGGAAGTACAGCAATTAAAACTCAAACCAGGAGACTCACGTGTGACACCGTGCCATAGGCTACAAACGCAACCTGGTCCAGGTACTGTGCAAACAGAGGATCATCGGGCGCGAAAAGATTGCCCAGACAAAGCATCCTGGGAGCGGGGTCACTAGAAGTGAACTCGCTGAGTCTCGCTCATTATACACGCACACACTGCACATGCCGGAAAATTGTACATGTCGTTGAATGACATGCTAAGTACTTAGATGGACATTGCGGGAACACTTGACGTTTTCTCGATCAAAATATGTGGGCTGGAACTTGAAGTATGGGTGAACATGCTCACTTGTCCTGAATGTTAGTCTAAATAAGAAATTTAGTAGCAGCTGCATTGTGTTCATAGACTTCAAATAGACCATACTAAATTCTTGAAGTAGTCGGACATCGAGAACTAGGACAAAATTTCAAGTGCTGAGCATGGATGAAAGAAATTGACCGAATTGTGACCTGGACATGTACATGTTCTGAAGTTTACGCACACAATATTAATGTAGCTATACCATGTACCAAATTCTTAATATTTAGACTAAACCTTCAGGACAAGCCAACACATTCACCACAGATATTTGATCGTGAAAACTTCAAGTGTTCCCGCGTCGCAAACGCCAACTTATATTGCAGTCTTCGCGATTTGGACAACATTTACAACCGACTTGAATTTTACAAAACGTGTGGTGAAAAGACAAGTCAACAGCAGTTATAAACATAGGAATGTCCAGGAACGGTAGGTATATCTCACAGAATGCTCCATGAATGATGAGATGCACTAGTACTGCAACGTGGCACATGGTTCCAGCATGTCCGGTATGACAACGACCCTCGAGCTCCAAGCTTCCAAGCATCAAACTCAAGGTGCTCGGATGTGTGGATGGTTAACATTCAGGCTTGAATGTCAGCTATCCATACGTCTGAATCACTTCGTGAAGAGTCGCCAAAAGGATCTGATCCAGGATTCAAGTTACACCATCAATTTAGTCACGATCGAGCAACTCACTGCTCTCAATCGGTACCTTTGGCATATCGGCCGCCCGGGAGTGCTGGTGGGCACGAGCGAGGACGAGGAGTCTGAGTGGAAGGCGATGAGTTCAGGGAGGGTCCAACCTCACGGTGAAGCGGAAGTTCTGGAAGGGGATCTTGGGGAACCGAATCTATCTGCATGAGTCTACGGCGTCTCTCCTCGCTCGAATTCTGATACAGTGTCTATGTCAGAGGAGCGCTCAGAAGGGCGAAATAAAAACACGAACGATGACTTCCGCTCTGAGGTTTTTGGCGGACTGACAGGCGCGCCCAATGGCTTTCGATGTGCCACGGAAGAATTCCGTATAATCCTGCCATAATGTAGTTGCACTATACGCGCGTGCCCGCAAACTGCACGTCCGTTCCTTCAATCTGACGGGAGCAACATGAAACACTTGAAATATGAGGTACTCCAGACCTACACAGCTAAACGATGTCGAGTCCTTTCTTTAGATTCTTGTACCAAGTCTCCGGCTTCGACAGCTTCATTGAAGGTATCTTCCGTTTCATGCAAGAGAGTCTCCAATATCTTGATCATATGACTAGGAAGGTGAGATCGACACACTGCAACCACGAATCCAAGTAGCGAGATGCTACCAGCTACGAATCCGAAGACATTGGAAGAAAAGGAGAATGAACTGTCGTTCATGGATTCAAACTTTTGGAATGATCTGAGGACAGCTTTTAGAACAGCAGATAACCCGGCAGTTGAGGTGGTGAAAGCAAGGAGTATTCGAGTGTCATCTTGCCTAGTGAACTTGGGTATTTAATGGCGAACATTGCTGTGAACATGCAGCAACCTCGAGGCTGGCACTGAAATGCCACTATTACATAATTGGTTGTACATTTGTTTGTACAAAGTGAATATCCCATGGCTGTTCTCGGAGATCTGGACAACAGATAGGCTTCGGGCGTGTTCCTACTTACTCAGTTTCCCTTTTGCTTTCCCTTGTTCTTTTCATTCTTGAGTTTTCATTCTGTATCCATGCAAAATTCTCACTCTGAGACACTGTATAAAGAAGAAATTTTCTGGAGGGATAGATACCATTTGTTCAAGAACAAGGGTTACATTCTTCGGCCCCGCTATCATCCAAAGTGGCAGGCATCCTGGAGATTTGAGGTTAATCCAATCCTCGAGTTGTATGAAGATAGTATAATTCAGTGGGTCAGTCGCCTTGCCGTTTCCCATAGGATTCTAATTCGATGTCATTGTGCCATCAGAAAGGAACTCTCCTTGATGCTACGGTTGACGGTGAAAATACAAAGGACGTGTTCATCAAAAGGGTTTATTCCACAACACATCCGGATGAGGTGAAGATCGCTTCACATCTAGGGTCGCTGGGTAGTCGGCAAGACAAAGGGAACCACTGTGTCCCCATACTGGCTGTCTTTTCCGACGACTGGGATTCCAAGTATCAATACATCGTCATGCCGGTCCTTCGTCCCTTCAATGACCCAAACTTCACTTCTTTCGGAGAAATCGTCGATTTTGTGGATCAGACCCTAGATGTTTGCTTCTCTGCTCTCTGACACCGATCCATTCTGAATATCTCCTGCAGGGTCTCGTGTACATGCATGATCAGAATGTAGCCCACCGGTGAGTAAACGCTGCACTCGCAGTTTACCATTGACAGTGAAATGTGTAGTGACTGTGCAGCTGAAAATATTATGATGGATGGCTCAAATCTGTACAAAGAGGGTTGGCATCCGATGAATCCTTGGCAAGCGCGCGACGGGGGAGATCTCTTCCTTACCCGCAAACGCTCTGAAGCCGAGATCAAATATTATTTTATTGATTTCGGCTTATCAACAGAGTTTTTTCCAGGGCAACGCGAACGTCTCGTAACTGGACAGAAAGGCCGAATAGAAGCTCCTGAACAAAATTCGGGGTTGCCTTATGACCCGTTTAAATTAGACGTCTATTGCCTCGGGCAGGTTTATCAGAAGAAAATTGTGGATGTGCGTTTTCTCAACTTTCGTTTTCCGTTTAGATGTAATATGCCCCTGCAGGAGTTCAAGGGATTGGAAACTTTGGGAGATCTTGCCCGATTGATGACAAAGCCAGACCCAAAGGACCGTCCTAACGCACAGGAAACATTGATGATTTGGAATAGTTTACGATCGCTTCCGTCGATGCCCCCCAGATGGACCAGACTTCGAACCACGCAAGAAGAAGGGTCGATTGAGCGCATCATGAACAATGCCCTGGACGTGGTTGGCATGGTCCGAGGCTCATTACTTCCATACTCAACGACTACTTAAAGCTACGAGTTATGACATCATATCTGGTAGGCGCGCCTGCAAACGATTTGTAATGAAATTAGCTCACCATTTAAAGGGAGGCGGCACAAGAACCTGTAGTATTTGATACATGTTCCTCGTGCTAAACGGGCATCAACTGCATCTCGCAATGCCCCCATCATGAAGTCGGCCACGCATTCTTTGTATACCTATACATCATCTGTTCCAGATCCTTTATCATCATTTTCATCTATAACAATCAAATCTAGCTCCTTGCAGAATTCAATCATATCTTATGTGGAACTGTCACATCTGCCCGACGATGGCCTCACGGCCTTTACTCAGATTTTGGACAACAATTCGTTTGTCACCACAATGGTGTGACATTCAGAGCTATATTGTGGATGGGTGCGCGTGCCTAATTAATAGCCCTTGCAGCTGAGTTCCGTCATTCAATCCACAGTGCGTGAACCTAACCCCCCTCAACTTCCAACCACAACGACGTGTTCATCGCAACCATGTCCCCCGACAACTCTTCTCTTTCTTTCGACTTGAATGCAGACTTATGGTTCGACGACGGGGATATCTTCGTCTGCGTACGGCGATTTGATTCAGGTTGCCTTGTGTCTCTACAAGCTCTATTGCGACATCGTCGCTGCCCACTCCAGCATTCTCTTAAGCTTGTTAGGCAACTCTCTTGTACTCCGCCATGTTTACATTGGCAACACATCGTACGCGTACCTGGCAGACCACGACGTGCTCGACCTCGAGCGATTCTTCTTCGATATTTATTACCCGATGTATGTCACCTCTCTATCCACCATCAATACGCAGCGCTGACGCGATCCCAAAGAGATATTTTCTTTTGGAAAGCCAACGCCAGGAGTTTTGGCCACGCGTTACCCGTATTCGAGATCGCGTTAAAGTACAAGGCGAACGACATGATCGAAGCCCTCGCACGTCAGCTCGAGCGAGATTGGCCAAATACCATATCGGAATGGGACGCTGCTTTCGAGGACGATCCCTGTTTTCAGTTGTTCGGGGACCTTCACTCCGAGAATCGGTCATTAAATCGAGATGCCGCTACGGAAGCAGCATCCGCCATCCAAGTCGCGCATATCGCAAGCATGCCGAACGTTCTACCCATCGCTTATTACCAGGTTTCAACCCCTCGGACGTCTGGTGGCAGGATACTGGATCGCAACTACTAGGCCCAACAGAAGACTGCAACTGGGCAACTGAAGGACCAAAGCGCGACCACGGAGGTGGAAAAAGCGATAGGCGGACCCTATTGTCGAAAGAAGATTTATGCTGTATCACACTGGGCACAGAAAAGCTGTCAAGGTACATGCTCAGCTTCAAGAAACGTCTTTCCAAGGAGCTTGTGCTCAATCCAAGATGTGCCGATGCATGGAACATCAGTGTTCCCATCAAGTCAGAGGACGCGCTCACCGATCTCTTGGAGCTGTGTAACGTGAAGGTGTGCTCGGGTGTGGACATGTGCTCAGATTGTCGGTCTCAAATCAGCGTACGAGGTATTCCCCAGGTTGTTTTGCCTACCTGTCCATCATGGCAAGTACGCATTTATGCGGTCATCACGAAATTAGTATTGTTGGTAAAACAGCAGCGTATCACTGTCAATGCAACCCTTTGAACTTTGAAATTTGAGCTTCCACATTTGGAGATGGGTCGTTCGGCTGCTGCATCATGGACTACTTCCTCGGAAAAGTAAACCCAACCTTGCGGCGTCAATGATTAGTGAAATTCATGATAGACAAATTTCCGGAGGTCTTGGGTGAAATGACTATAGTCTTTCCGAGTCCATAGAAGCCTCTTAGAAACATCCGCCATCAGAGCAATTAACTACGGTCCCAAGCTCGTATTCATGTAGTATTCACATGCATGTAGTTCACAGGTTTCATCAAGGTTCTGATTTGCGTTAACATCAACTAACACTTGTGCGAGAATGAAGAATCTTGAAACGGGCGTATGAATTTGTTGAGGCCATGTCGATGGCCCCATGCATGCCTGTGAACATTGGAGAACCATGCATCATGCAGCGGCCATATATGATGCGTTGACAAAATCCAAGTATCCCTCGAAACTTACTGTAAAGCTTATAGAGGTGCGGGGCAAACGTGAATCCGTACCCAGTGGGATAAGCATGCCATGTAACACGTACTTATGTAAGTACATCTGAAGAGTCATTCTCCGTTACTCATACAATGGAGCATCGCTTCATACCGTGTAACACAAATACTCGTGTCCACATCAAACTTCAACCAAAACTTCTGCCATACGGAGAGTGCCTTCATCCTTGAGGTGGAACAAATCAACTAGTCTTTCCCAAATCTGCATGCGCACAGTGAGAATTCTGGCCCTCAATGCCTTGGTACAGATGGAGCAGCACTGAACGTCATTCCTTCCAACCGAACTTTTGAGCTGTGTCAGAGGATCTGCAGACTGTAAACACTTATCACGGATATCGTCCCACAGCTTCTTTCCTCCGTCACATTCAACACTCCGACTGATCCCAGCTCCCGTCGATCTGTGGCGAAGTTCTCCCTCCTTCATGTATCCACGCAATAATTCTGCTAACTCTGCCTTTCCGAGAAGGAGGCAGCAAAAATCCTTTGCGGAAAGTAGTCCCCACCGTGCAGTACGTTTTCTGGAATTCCGACTGGATATAGACGAGTCTGCGTGAGCCTTATCCCAATCATCTAGGATAGAAAGGCGTGAAAGATGATAGAATGCAGCAGGGAGGATACTGGGAATGTCAAATTGGCGGGCAAGTTTGATGGCAGCTCCCGGCTCTGGCAAGCAATCGTCGATACGTGCCACGTCTGAATCGTTTTCCATAAACTCGATGTCTCTCTCTAGTTTGTCCCACTCCTTTAATGTCTGTGGCCAGTCGGATTCGAGGTGCCTCAGGATTTGCTCACGCATGTGATCGATGCCATATTTCCTCGAAAGGTCAAGGATTGGAGTGATGAGCGCAGGGTAATGAGGGCTACGAGGCATCCGTGGCAAGGTGCTGAATGACACCTGATCAGTCATCATGCTCCAGCGCAACAAGATATTGAAGCGATCACCTTTGGTAATACAGAATTTTGAGGATGGATTCTAGGTGATTGGCATCATCCGATATGTGGATGAGAGGTACTCCATCATAAAAGTGGTTAACCTCTTTTTCACTTGTCGCGTCAGATGAGCTGCAAACGTCGAACATATCCGAAAAGATTGGAGAGTGACTGGATAGAACTGATTTGTGGACACGAAAAAGCAATCCAGGTTGATCTGGCCGTGGAGCCAGGAGAGCGAAGTTCCCGTCCATAAAATAGAGGGATTCATGCCTCTCAATTGGCAGCTGATCGCCGTCGTTACTCATGTCAAGAGAGCAGCTGGTGAAGCGAGGAGTTGGCAGCTTCCTGGCAGTTGTAGCTTATGTAATAGAGTCAGCCGGGGTAACGAAACAAACCCCCGGGTGGCCTCCTCCCGTAGAGTAGAATGTGTCCACTGGCAGGCGCGAGAATATTATTATCAGAGTACCTCGCCTCACAAATTCAACTAACTCCACGCAACTATGCCCAAGGCGAAGGCGTCGAAGGCAAAAGCCAACTCAACTCAAACGCCCAAGGCTCAGTCTCAGGATGACGCTGTCTCGCTGATTCTCCCCTACATTTACATTGGCCCTTGCTCTGCCACCTCTGCCAAATCGACTTTCGTTGCGAGACAAGGGATCACCCATATCATCAGTGTAGGAAAAAAACCCAGATCGACCCTCGAAGGCGTCACCTACCTTCGTCTTTCAATCGAAGATGATCCCTCAGCGGATCTGAGAAAAGTCGGTGAGGAAGCAATCGCGTTCATCCACAAGGCGCGTGCGATGAAGAAATCATGCAAATTATTCGTTCATTGCTTTGCTGGGATCTCTCGTTCTCCGGCCGTCGTAGCATTTTACCTGATGCGAGGCTGCGACATGTCGTTGAAACGTGCCCTGGGGCTCATCATCCGTGCAAGACCGAATGCCTGCCCAAATCCTGGGTTCATATCACAATTACAACAGGCAGAGCTAGAATTCCGGGGTAGTTCTTCCTTGCCCCCGGATCTGATGTCTCTTCCCAGAAAGAAAGAGCAACGTCTGGCCCTCTTCCAGGAGGACCAACCAAATGATGTTAATCAAGGGGTCGTCTCAGCCAGCGCTTATTCTGGATAGCGTGAGTCATTTCAAAGTTTGTACTACAAGGGAACACCACACTGACAAACGTGTCTCGAAAGTCCTTGCCGACATTAGAAAACAACAAGGAAAATACTTTTAACAAGCATCACCTTCGGACGTAGGCACAATCGTTGGCTAGTTAAGTAAGCAATAGGGAAGAATATACTACATTTGCAGCGGAAGAGTCTTCGTTTGAGTTAGTAAGTAACAGGAGTGCAGCATCTTGAGAACTTCCATCTCACTCTTGAAAGTGCAGTGGACTGATTTGATATGCGTCGATTTGTAGTTGTTGTGTAGGCAATATGAAAGCGTCGCGTCAACGAGTTTGGTAAACAACTCGAACATGCCTCCCGAAATTCCACAAAATCGAATCGCTCCCCGCGCTCATGAAGAACTCGACAGGGTTCTGAACAAACTCGTCGAGCCTTTTTTCGCTGGTGTTTCTGATCTCAGTTCCGATTATGAATATGTCACCCTCCTGGCCTCGATCGTGGAGTACTGCGACGACTTGGACAAAAAGTATTCTAGTATAGGACAGGCCCTAAATCTGATCAACACCAACGAAGATTCACGACATATGCTCGCTTCAGCTTGGAAGCAGAAGTCGTATTGCGAGATTCGAAACCTTGGTGCGCGTCTGCTATCCCTGCCACTTTGTTTGCTAAATAATCGGACTGGTCATCCATCCAGCCGTCCTCTCAAAACCATCGGAGCCAGAACCACTGGCGCTCAGAAGAGAAGACGTCATTTCTGAGGGTGAGTCCTTCCCATCCCACCGTCTATCCAGGAACCTGGACTGACATCTAATAGGATCACACCAGCAGTTATCGTTGTCCTTTCAGGCGAAATACCGAGGCATAGCCGTTGACGGATTCTACGAGTATTTGATGCACAACGAAAGGCTATTCAGCGACACGAAGTTTAAGGACCCCGGGTACTACGCCAAGTTCTGTTCCATTGTTCAGAGTCCGGGCACTGGGAAATCGAGGATGTTAACAGATGTAAACGAGTCTTGTTGTTTCGTGTGCATATGCGGTGACTGAATCAATCTCAGTTGAGCAAGAAGGATGTCATGGTAATTTACATGAACTTGCACGAGGATGGAGACAAACTTTCGGACACCCGGACGCGGTGCGGTATCTGGAGACCGGCGTGGCGAGCCACCTACGCATCTGCCTTGCGGCGATCCCGGACCGCAACTGGAGGTTCACAAGCTATCCATCCGAACCACTTCTTTCGTGCGCGGCGGCATCCGCTCTGCACGAAAGCCCCGAAAAGCTGTGGGTTGCTTTGGGTACTCTGTTGAAGGTCGTCAACTCCGGCACGATCAACGTGAATGAACGTGGTGAACTGGCTAGCCGATTGCTATGGCTGCTGGCCAAGGACTTGTTCATTCGCACGAAGGCGAGGAATGTGGCCACCAAGACGCCTTCAACATGGGAAGAGCATGTCGCTGACTGCCAAATGATTCCAGTCGTGGATTGGCTCGAATTCACATTCGGATCGCAGATATGGGACGTAGTGGACACGCAAGGATCCCTTGCACGCAAAACGTTCGAGAATGCATACCTAAATTTCTCTCACTGGATATGCATGGATGCAAACATTGCTGGATCATATGAAACGAACGCATTAGGGTCGGTCTTCAGAATTCCTGCTTCATATCATAACTTGTCTGACGATCCGCCATGCAGATTGGAGGAGTGGACACAACATCACTTCCAGAGAACGAGCGTGGTGCAATGCTGCCACCAACAACCTCTCGTCGACAAAGTGATACCGATCTATTTCAAAGGCGGTCCCGATACAGTGCCCGTGGGATCACGAATGTCGCAAATATTCATATGCGACAAGGTTCGGAAATCGACGAAATCGAAAGATGTTTTGCGGACCATCAGCAGAAGGAACGAATTTGTGGGCGGCGAAGAAGGAGGGCTCCCTTATATCGCCATCTTGGCTGACCTTGCTCAACCAGCATCGTTTTCTCTTACCTTCCCAGAGCGGGACATGGATGACTGCTGTCTGCACATCTATGCTACTGGAGTTGATACAACCGCGTATCCATTTTTAGCGAGGTATCCTGCACTCGCGAAGACTCTGCAAGACCTAGACCTCCTTCAGCAGTTGCCCAAAACAGAATGGTCTTATATGCGACGCCTGTATGCGCAAGTGAAGTTCGGCAGTACGGCGACCCGTGAGCATACGTGTTGGGAAAACGAGCAAGCCGGAACTCCTTGAGGTGTGAAGGAAGCCGGCTTAGAGGTTGTGGGTTGAACTCGTCGTGTAACATGATTTGTCTCCTGAATTGTAGGTACCTCCGAGTTCCGAGTCAGTGTATGTACTACATCGGATCTGGGCGATCATGCTTTCTCATTTCGATTCGCAGGCGCCTTCCTGAAACTTGGGACATTCTTGCTGTTGTATGATGCAGGATACACATCATGTATCACCTGAGACACGATCATTTTTTGACATACCCTCTGCTTCGTCATGCGATGGGCCAATAACAACAACATTGGAGACGAAACTTATATGCAGGTGTTGCCCCGTCCGCGTACCACACGCGGAGTAGAGCGGACCCCAGCTATAACTGACAACATCACTCGTATTATGTACGTACTATTAGTTTGTGATAATCATTGACAGTACAGAAAATAGACGAATGGTACAAGGTATTTATGTGAATATAATGCCCTTGCAAACCCGCAGATTCCCTCTGTAACTCTACAATCCTTGGAACATTCATTCCTGGATGAACAACTACGCGTCCAACCTTTTGGTTGGTCTCTCGTCGGGGCCTCGGCTTACCTCCGGCCCGGCTCGCAACCTGTGTCACTGTCATTGACACGTGATGTGATGTGTGTCGTTTAGTATCGGGCGACTTGAAAGTGGACTCGATCATCGGCCATGCACATGTTTGATGGGGTGCGGTATTTGCTCTCCCCGTCGCTGTCCCCGACACGCAGAAACGAACTGGCCGCAGTCCTCGGTCTCAACGGCGCAGCTCCGCACCCACCCTACACTCATCTCATCGCCCTCCCAGCCTTCCAATGCCACCAACGACCCCGCTGTCAAGCTCGTCACCGACCGCTGGGTTGATCGCAGCGTCGTCATGGGAAAACGTCAGTGGTGTGTATCTCTTCTCTCCGCCGTGGCATATGACCAACAGGCCCTGTCTCTCAACCCTAGCGAGCAGTATTACTCTCCAGACCCTGCCATGATCTTTTCAGGCGTCGTAGCCTGTGCTACCGACGTGCGTCTCTCTTGCATCTTCGTCTTGCACGTCACATGAGCCTCACATCACGTTCGCACCAGCTTTCTGCAGCTGACTTGGAGGTCCTCTCAGCGGGCATCACTGCCCTCGGCGGTCAATGGCGTACCAGTCTCACCCGCGACATTACCCATTTCTTCGCCCTCCATACTGGCAGCAATAAGGTCCCACCCCTCCTTCTCACGCACTGCGCTCACCTATCTTACCTTGCTATTCAGTACAACACAGCCCCTCACTTTGCACCCCAAACGCACATGGTATCCTCACCCCACATTGGTTCGACGATGCCGTCCGTCTTGGCCGTCGTATCCCAGAAATACCCTACGCTTGGCCAGACCCACCCATCTTGCGCCCGGGTCTCATCCTCGATCTCGACAAGGATCCCCTTGCCACAAACGGTAGACGAAGACGCAAACCCGCCGGAGGTACAGAGGCAGAAACAGGAGACGCAACCAACATCCCCAAATACGATATACTCATCACACGATGGCGGAGTGGCAAATTGTATTTCAATGTATAAACCTCTGCCAATCATGCTTCGCTCTCTCACATTTCGCGCGTATAGGCAGTACGTGCATCTTCTCATTGGGACACTTAGTTGACTGTTTAGCGTGGAGTCTAGTGGTACGCTTCACTCTCCCTTTGACTCGCTGCTTTGGTATCCCACTCCAAGGCGCGGCATCCCCGATCTCACCAGTTGTGTTCGTGACAGTTCAAGCACCTCCCCTCATCCTAACTGGCTCTTTTGCAGGAGATCTCAATCACCAACTACACGGGCGCAGCGCGCGACTGTCTTAAACGTCTCATTGTCCTCGTCGGCGCCAAGTTTACGCCGAGCATGAGCCAATCGAATAAGGTTCTCGTGGCGGGTTTGTGAGTGTAGTTCCATATGGTCGTCTATGCGCGTTAACCAAATTCCCTTGTAGCCAACCATCACCCAAGACGACCCGCGCACTCTCGTGGTCTATCCCGGTCGTGAACCACACATGGCTAGAAGATTGTTTTGTGGAGTGGCAGTGAGAGTCTTTCCTGGCGCTCCGTGTGTCGTACTGCTCACTTGTACGAGCGCGCTCATTATCGGACTAGAACGTTACATAGTGTATCCCCCAGATATCGACTTTGGCAAAATACTGATGACGCCACAAGACGGACGTGCGTCTCGTTCATATCTTCCATCCCTTTACTTGCTCACTCTTCATAACGTTCTCATTGTGCCATTTAATATACAGCCCCTTCTTCTCAGTCTGTACCTACCCTACGGTTGAGTGGGGGTGTCGTACCAGGCGGCCGTGGTATCGGCGTAATCGATGTGGAACAGGAGAAAATGCGCGATGCTGAGTATCGCGCTCGTGTGCGCGAGGGTGGAACTGCACTTGGCCTATCGACGATGCACGAGGCTTTTGCGGATGACACAACAATGGATAAGGTGTCCTTGATCCTAGAGGGTGACCTGCCGACAGAACCACGAGCGTGACCACGCTCGCGGGCGCGGTGAGTAACGAAGACGCCCTTGTCGTCCACACGGGAGCGTGGGTCGATATCAACACCAATGACGGCGTCAGCAATGGGTGCGTTTGTCGACCATGTAATCGAGCTTCCCTCAGACGATGGGGAGTGGCATATGAGTGGCAAACGACGTCCCCCATAGGTTCGCATGCAACGTCACGGAGTATGTCGAGACCATCGTCAGCGGACCTGGACCTATCACGCACCGAGAGGAAGGTCGAGGTAGTTGTGAGCGACTTGGATGGGAGCTCGATAGATGGAAAGGGAAATGGGACGGGGAACACAGTCAAGGATACGGAGAAGCGGAGAACAAGGCCAGTTCAGGAGGCAGAGCAGAACGATGATACTGCCCAGCCAGCGCGCCCTCCAAAACCCCAGCCGAGCCTTGTCCAACGCAGACCAGACGTTCGGACTGCCCAGACTGCGGACGAGGACGAGGTAGAGAATCATACACCCGCGCCGTCAAGTAAGCCGCGACGACGAACCAAGGGGATGATGACCATTGATTCCGATTCCGATTCGCACTCGGATGCAAGCGAGGGGTCACAAGTGTCGGTACCGCCCCGGAGGGCGACTGGCGCACCATCGAGGACGCCTGTCAAGTTGGGGATGAAGCCTAGACCAAGGTCCAAGTCCAAGTCCAGGCCCAAGTGGGGATGAGGTGAGGGTGAGGGTGAGGGTGAGGGCTGCAAAGTCTGGAATAGAGTCTGGAAAACAATAGGAGGAGCTGGCGAAGCCAACACGCAATGGTAGCACAGGAGAAAGGATATGATCAAACAAAGGAGGTGGGAGGTGAGAAGGGAAGGGGCACAACCCGCCCCCATCACCTACGCGTTCATTGTCGCCAACTTCACGCGATACGAAAAACTCGCGCACACCAAGCGTCGGTTATCTCTGTTCCCAAGGATTATTTTTCGTCACCAAGCTTGCGCTGTTCAATAGAGGGCGAGGGCGACCGTGAGTGCAATCCTGAGCGCGAAAGTAGGAAAAGAGGAGTGGGTGCGACACCGGGGCTCAGACTCAAGCAGCTCGCGCCTGCAGCGTCGATCCATGCGGTTGCTGCAGAAGCTTCAACATCGACGAGCAAACGCGGCAGACCTTCTATCACAAGTATATCGACCACCCGTGTTGCCTCCGGGAAGTCAAAGCCCCAGCCCAATGCCAAACGGAAGCCTGGTGCGTCCAATGAAGTGACCAAGACTCACGCAGATGACGATGATGAGGATATGAATGAAGACGAAGAAGACAACGACATCTCCATGATCGACATCCACGAGCTGTGGCAGGCCAAGACGAGGTGCAGCAAATAAGGCGACTACGCGGTGATCATGCCAGATGTGGTCAGCTTTGAAAAGGAGCAGAAACAAGCAAAGCGGAGGCGGTGGATGGGTGGGGAGTCGGTTGCGTCTGCGAGAGAAGATGAAGATGAGGAGGTGGGAAGAGAAGAAAACTAGCGGCGGCGGAAGAAGAGGTGGAGGTGGAGGAAGCAGAGGTGGAGGACGTAGTGTTCATTCCCTCGGTAAAGGCAAAACAGAAACCGGTCAATGGGATTCCAGGGCAAGACGAGAGGCGTCACACGGCTGCAGGTTCCGACGAGGACTTGGAGGGTCCGCCGGCGAAGAACAAACTAAGCGGGTCCCAAGAAAAGAAGGGCGCCCGTGCTTGGGGGAAAGAGTTGGCTGCCGTCTGGCTGATGACGACTGGCCTGACCCTCGCGGACGACGTTATCAAGGTCAGTCTTTTCCATCCCCCTCAAACCTAGGGTGAAAAAATGCTAACGCCAAACGTGCTCACCACATAGCATCTGACAAAACTAGGCGTATAGATGACGACGAAACCAACGGAGTGCACGCGTCTTGTCGCCAAGGGCATCGTTCGGACGGAAAAATTCTTCTGTGCCATGCCAGTTTCTCCGTATATCTTAACCGAAGAATAGGCAAATGCAAGCGCCAAGGGTAGCAAGCTTCTTGGTGCGTCCCGAAGTTCAGTCTGAATATTCTCTCGTTGCTGATCCTATTCTACCGTTCTCTTCCAGATGAAATTGATTACTTCCTGTCCGACGCAGCTGCAGAACAAAAATGGGCGTTCAAATTTGCAGATGCGATGACGCGTGCCAATGGACCCGAAGGTGGTTCGAACTTGTTCAAACGAACGACGTTTTATGTGATGGGCCCAAAGTTTCTGTTGACGCTAAGCTACTCAAAAACGTTATCACCGACAGTGCGGATTTAAAAAGGAAAGGCGAATCGATATGTCGTATCGTGCCAAGAAGACAAGGCGATCTGGCGGCCACTGGTGCAAGAGGGTTTCAGGGTTTATTCGCCCGAGTTGGTGTTGAGGGGCGCTTTGAGGCAGGAGGTTGGGTGGGAGAAGGAGGCTGTCTGGTAGCCGGGTGATCCCAATGAAGTGCGAGTTTGGCAAGATATGGGTCGCGAATTGGTTTGTACTACTCTGCCATGCGATATGTGGGTGTGCTACAGATAAGTATGTATGGTACTCTTCAAGGTCCTGCTCACACCAGCGGAGAACCAGTTTTCACTGTTGGATGTTTGAAACGACTGACATCGTAAGGTCAACGATGAAAATCAACGTCTGTCCCAAGGTGCTGATTTCGCGTGTCCAGGAAATTAGTGACGTGGTCATTATGCACACTGATCAGTGTCCACGACGCCGATTATTGATGGATTTACTATTGCAGTATTTTGAAGACAAAAAAATTCGCCGCAAAAAGTTCGAACTTCAATCTACCAAGAAACAAAGTCCAAAATGCATGGCATCCGAATGCATGCGGCGACCAATCCGTTTCTGTGCAATTTTTTCTTTAGGGGTGTTCCATATCCTACCTCCGCCGTTTCGGGATGGACGGGACCGGTGCGTACCGTGAGCCAGAGCAGAGGAACTCCGGCCCGACACGGAAGACATGCCAGGGAAAAAACGAGCCGAGAAAGAAAGAGACGAGGCAAGGGGAGATAGATTGAATGGACGACTGTGTAGGAGTACTAGTACAGGCAATCTATCGAGATGGGACTACAGAAAACAAGGACAGAGGAGAAAACGGAGCGAGAGAGAAGGGTGTAGGTGGGTGGGCGAAAACGAGCGAGCAACTTAAAGGAGCAGATGAGCCGACGTCGAAGAGGAAGGCAGAGATCATGATGCTCGAGCTTGCGCTCGGGCATCATATGTCACCTTGGTTGACAAGGTCATTTCCCCGTGTTGCAAATCGTACATACATGTAAATAGATCACGTAATATGTAGTATCCCATCCCTCCGCCTACCTACCCACTGCACGCTACACCGACCACGGACGCCCGCAAATACAAGTTCAATATGTAGAGTCCCATCCCCTCGACGCCCAGAAACAGACCCATTGTACGCTGCGCCGACTGCGGACGCTCGCAAATACACGTTCATCCATTATATGCTCGGTCACCGGTGACAAAGACTTTGGAATTTAATCGCTCGGTAGAAGGTATCTCCCTTTAAAGTCACGATATGATGTTCATTAAAGGTTGATTATTAATATGTAGAGTCCCATCCACCGACGCCCACCAACAGACCCGCTGCACGCTACGTCGACCACGGACGTCCGCAGATACACGTTCAATATCTAGAGTCCCATCCACCGATAGGCTCAGAAACAGACCCGTTGCACCAAGAAGGTATCTCCCTTTAATGTCTGAATGATATGAGCTTCATTAAAAGGTAACTTTGTACTCTAGATACCGATTCGTCATATCTCCTTTTCACCAGTCGACAGTAATCGAGCCCAACGACGTTGGAAAGGGGTAAAGGAAGGAAGAAAAAATTCGACGATCCGGCTCCGCCATTCGACAATAAAGGCGAGGGTCCAAGTGGAGCCACAAAGGAATGACCCAAAAACGCGACTGTTGCCTGTGATTGCAATCTGCTACTCGTATCTGTACACCTAAACCTGTGTCATGCTTACTTCTGATAAATAAATCGTGGTCAGACTTGTTACTGGACGTGAGATGCAGAAAGTAACACAAGCAAGGTGTTCAGACGGCAATGCCGTCCCCTTGTATATAGTCTCTTCGACGTCAGAGCCCGAAAACCCGTTTCCAATGACGTTGATTGTCGTCATCGGAAACTCTCATTTGCCCAAATATAGAAGGCGCGAAGCGTGTCGGAGGGGTTGTCTGTCATTCCATACCCCTTAGCAGGATCGTTTCACATGGACAGTGAATATTGAACAACATGCCTCCCGAAAATCGAATCGATCCCCGCACTCATGAAGAACTCGACAGGGCTGTGAACAAACTCATCGGGCCTTTGTTCGGTGGTGTTTCTGATCTCAGTTCCAACCAGCACTATGTCATCCTCCTAGCCTTGATCGTTGAGCACTGCGACGACTTGAACCAAAAGTATGCTGCTATAGAACATGCCCTAAGTCTGATCAACACCAACGAAGATTTACGAAATATGCTCGCTTTAGCTTGGAAACAGAAGTCGTATCACGAGATTCGAAACCTTGGTGCGCGTCTACCATCCCTGCCACTTTGTCTGCTAACGAATTGGACTGGTCATCCTTCCAGCCATCCTCTCAAAACCATCGGAGCCAGAACTACCGCCGCTCAGAGGAGAAGACGTCATTTCTGACGGTTGGTGCTTTCCTTCTCACCACCTATCCAGGACCATGGACTGACATCTAATAGGATTGCATGAAAAGTTATCGCTGTCCTTTCAGGCGAAATACCGAGGCGTAGCCGTTGACGGATTCTACGAGTATTTGACGCACAACGAAAGGCTATTCAGCCATACGTACTATGCCAGGTTCTGTTCCATTGTTCAGAGTTCAGGCACTGGCAAATCAAGGATGTTAACAGAGGTAAACGAGTCTTATTGTTTTGCGTGCATATGTGGTGACTGAATCAATATCAGTTGAGCAAGAAGAATGTCGTGGTAATTTACATGAACTTGCACGAGGATGGGGACCAACTAGCTTTCCCTAAGCTTGATTCTATCCCATCGCAAATCTTAACCCAATTCCCCCACTCTGAGAAAGTTTATCAGTTCATCTGCTACGCGTTCTTCATCGCTCTTTTTGAAACTCTTGAGGAACGATTTTCGACAAGTCACGCAACCGACAATGGCAAGGCGGACATCATGGATTGGGTCAACCAGATGTGTGATATGAGCTACCCACCCATGTTTACTGCCAGAGTCAATTTCTTTGGCAAAGTTGCTCAAAAATACGACAAGGTAAGCATGTCTGGTTCTTTAGCATGGCCCTGATTTTAATAATGATGTAGATTCACGCCGATGTCATCTCTGCCCGTAGTGCAACTGCAGGGACTTCTTCGACGTCAGATGTTGATAAACCCGGTGATAAGCTTCGGAAGCTCTCCCAATTGAGTAAACAATTCAGCTCGTATTACTGAAGCCTTTGCTGATTCTAATGCGGTCGGAAACAGAAGCAAACCCTGACAAGCGATTCTGTATCTCCTATCGCAGAATGGCTACATCCCTAGAAAGGATCTTTGCTGACAATTTCGACAAGCCCAGACTGGTGATCGCGCTCGATGGAGCACACGCACTCTCTGCAAGATGTGGAGAAGGATATCATCCGGCAAATATTATCTGCAGAGTTGTTAACCAGTATTCTCATTACGATATTCATGCTGTTTGGGTCGTGTTGGCCTCGACGACTTCTAAAGTCGCAGATTTTTCACCGCCTATTATTCAGAGATGTCTGGCAATTCCCCATCATTCTGACACCTCGACTTATTTATTTATTTTCAGACGATTCCGATCGTGTTGCCGTTTGGGGTGAAAAGCTTTTCTCACCTTACATGCAACTGGGATGGGACCAAGGTGCACCTGGACTTTTGCAAAGAAACAACATCGAGAACATCTCCCGGATTGATCACATCGCAAGCTACGGAAGACCCTTGTAATGTTGAACCCCATTTGTTGTGACACCCGACTGATCTAGATATCATCCACAGATGGGTCGCGCTTAAGGATGTGCTTACATCCCCAATAAGAGTGCTACATACAGCATCGTATAAGTTATGTGGTGCAAGCGAGTTCAAGCCACAAGAAACGAATCATGTGCTCGCCGTGTTGGGACAACGTTTTGGATTGAACGTCACGTTCGGACACCCGGACGCGGTGCGGTATCTGGAGACAGGCGTGGCGAGCCACCTACGCATCTGCCTTGCGGCAATTCCGGACCGCAACTGGAGGTTCACAAGCTATCCATCCGAACCGCTTCTTTCGTGCGCGGCGGCATCCGCTCTGCACGAAAGCCCCGAAAAACTGCAGGTTGCTTTGGGTACTCTGTTGAAGGCCGTCAACTCCGACATGATCGACATGGGTGAACGTGGTGAACTGGCTAGCCGATTACTATGGCTGCTGGCCAAGGACTTGTTCGTTCGCACGAAGGCGAAGAATGTGACCACCAAAATGCCGTCAACATGGGAAGAGCATCTCGCTGACTGCCAAATGATTCCAGTCGTGGATTGGCTCGAATTCACGTTCGGATCGCAGATATGGGACGTAGAGGACACGCAAGGATCCCTTGCACGCAAATCGTTCGAGAATGCATATCTAAATTTCTCTCACTGGGTATGCATGGATGCAAACATTGCTGGGTCATGTGAAACGAACGCATTAGGGTCGGTCTTCAGAATTCCTGCTTCATATCATAACTTGTCTGACGATCCGCCATGCAGATTGGAGGAGTGGACACAACATCACTTCCAGAGAACGAGCGCAGTGCAATGCTGCCACCAACAACCTCTCGTCGACAAAGTGATACCGATCTATTTCAAAGGCGGCCCTGATACAGCGTCCGTGGGATCACGAATGTCGCAAATATTCATATGCGACAAGGCTCGGAAATCGACGAAATCGAAAGATGTTTTGCGGACCATCAGCAGAAGGAACGAATTTGTGGGCGGCGAAGAAGGAGGGCTCCCTTATATCGCCATCTTGGCTGACCTTGCTCAACCAGCATCGTTTTCTCTTACCTTCCCAGAGCAGGACATGGATGATTGCTGTCTGCGCATCTATGCTGCTGGAGTTGATAGAATCACGTATCCGTTTTTAGCGAGGTATCCTGCGCTCACGAAGGCCCTGCAAGACCTAGTCCTCCTTCAGCAGATGCCCAAAACAGAATGGCCTTACATGAAATACCTGAATGCGCAAGTGAACTTTGGCAGTACGGCGACCCCTGAGGATATGTGTTGGGAAAACAGGCAAGCCGGGACTCCTTGAGGTGCGAAGGAAACCGGCTTAGAGGTTGTGGATTGAACTCGTCGTGTAACATGATTGTTTCCAGAATTGTGGGTTACGTCCATATGTGCCACGTCAGAATCATTTTCCATAAACTCGATGTCTCTCTCTAGTTTGTCCCACTCCTTTAATGTCTGTGGCCAGTCAGATTCGAGATGCCTCAGGATTTGCTCACGCATGCGATCGATGCCATACTTCCTTGAAAGGTCAAGGGTTGTAGTGACGAGCGCAGGGTAATGAGGGCTGCGAGGCATCCGTGGCAAGGTGTTGAAGGACACCTGGACCTGATCAGTCATCATCCTCCAGCGCAACAAGATATTGAAGCGATCACCTTTGGTAATACAGAATTTTGAGGATGGATTCTAGGTGATTGGCATCATCCGATATTTGGATGAGAGGTACTCCATCATAAAAGTGATTAACCTCTTTTTCACTTGTCGCGCCGGATGAGCTGCAAACGTCGAACATATCCGAACAGCCTATTGGAGAATGACTGGATAGAGCTGATTTGTGAACACGAAAAAGCAACCCAGGCTGATCTGGCCGTAGAGCTTCCCGTCCATAAAATAGAGGGATTCATGCCTCTCAATTGGCAGTTGATCGCCGTCGTTGCTGAGGCGAGGAGGCAGTTGAGGCTTAGTCAGCCGGAGTAACGAATCACACTTCCATATCATAGGGCCGGACTTCTAACCGCTTCCTCCCAGGAATATGTAGCTCACATGCACTGGCAGGCGCGAGAATATTATCAATGTGATCTACGAGCGCCTCGCCTCACAAATCCAACCAACTCCACGCAACTATGCCCAAGGCGAAGGCGTCGAAGGCAAAGGCCAGCTCAACTCAGACGCCCAAGGCTCTGTCTGACGCTGTCTCGCTGATTCTCCCCTACATTTACATTGGCCCTTGCTCTGCCACCTCTGCCAAATCGACTTTCGTTGCGAGACAAGGGATCACCCATATCATCAGTGTAGGGAAAAAACCCGAATCGACCCTCGATAGCGTCACCTACTTTCGTCTTTCAATCGAAGATGACCCCTCAGCGGATCTGAGAAAAGTCGGTGAGGAAGCAATCGCGTTCATCCACAAGGCGCGTGCGGGGAAGAAACCGTGCAAAATATTCGTTCACTGCTCTGCTGGGATCTCTCGTTCACCGTCCGTCGTAGCATTTTACCTGATGCGAGGCTGCGACATGTCGTTGAAACGTGCCCTGGGGCTCATCATCCGTGCAAGACCGAATGCCTGCCCAAATCCTGGGTTCATATCACAATTACAGCAGGCAGAGCTAGAATTCCGGGGTAGTTCTTCCCTGCCCCCGGATCTGACGTCTCTTCCCAGCAAGAAAGAGGACCGTCTGGCCCTCTTCCAGGAGGACCAACCAGATGATGTTAATCAAGCGTCGTCTCAGCCAGCGCCTATTCTGGATAGCGTGAGTCGTTTCTTTGTACTACAAGGGAACACCACACTGACAAACGTGTCTCGAAAGTCATTGCCGACATTAGAAAACAACAAGGAAAATACTTTTAATGACCCCGATAGCCGTGAATAACATGTTTCAAACAGTAGTCTCATTACTTTCGTTGCTATTCTGACCTCCTGGGCGTTGTCTATATTTTATTGGCTCCTGCAGGGCGCTGATGGTCTCCTATACAATTGATGTTCCTTACTTATGGTCTGACATTATTAGGTACTCAACGCTCCCACTAGGTGCCTTTAGTATATCCCGTAGGACCACGCTGAATATGTGTACTGTGGCTGTCCATGTACTATCCTTCTGAATCGTTAACGAGAGAAGACGTAGACATTACAATCGGCGTTTGCAGTTACTCTCTAATGACTGGTAACGGCCTCCTCCGGAAGTTTTTCTTCGGGAACGAATCATAATCAAGCCCAGCGACTGAGTCAGATGAAGGCCAACGAACGACTAAACGCGACATATGGAGTGTGGGCCGCCTGCTGTACCTAGTAATTTACTGCGTCGGGCTGTCGCATAAAATAGTGAAATTTCCCCCTGCGATGCTATTTCCAGACGCATAAACCTGCTTATATGGACAGAAGTACTGGCACCCTGGGCCCATTCCAACGTAACCCAATTCCTCTTCGTCGCCGATCCAAATATACGGTCCACTTGTACCATCTCATATCACTCAAGCCAATACTGTCCGATCGTTTGCTTCTCGGGGATGTGAGCGATGTCAAGGTGATCGTGAAGGATGATACTCACAGTTGTACGCCAATTCCTTCAATACCGCTACTGCCGCTGCAACCTTGTGCGACGGGCCGTGACGATTTTACTCATAGTATAAACCGACCCCGAGGCCTGAGCAGCGGTGTGGAGGTCTATGAACACGATCGGTTTGTGGTAATCATGTTGGTTAATAAATCCTTGAGGATCTCTAATTCCAACAGCGAGGGCTGCATCGCACGCTGCATCTATGCTGTGGGGCGTTCGTTAGTCATTTTGCAGTAGGTGGGGATCCATCGCTTACCGCGAGAGGATGTTATCGTCAGTGATGGAGTTTATGAGCTGCTCAAAGGTTCCCTTGCCGGTCTTCATGGCGAAGAAGCGAGCTGGTTTATCGATGTATTCCGAGGCAAGTGCGAACCCGTCCTTGCTCCGTCCATTACGAGAAGTGATGCGACCCTCGAACAATTCGCTCGCCGTTGGAATGGGTAACCCTGTATTTCTTGCTGTCTGATAGGCAGCTTGAAGTTTGTGATATTGTTTCATGGAGGGGAAGATCTTCCAGGCCCGACCATCGAGATGCCAGACACCACACGTCTCCCTGCTCCTGTGGGTTCGGCCCCTACTCAAGTCAAGTGAGTACGTCCTGCCCGAGTTGTTATACGTGAACGAGACGGGTTCGGACATCGTAGACAGTGCTATCCAAAATGGACAGTAAATATTTGATGGGTTGTCCAAAGAACTTGATCAAGGTTGGGTCTACGACTTATTGGTGGTCGAGCAGTGGATTATAAACATTCTGATGCGCGGCAAAACGCTCCCTAGACTGCCTAGATAACCCATACGTAGAAGGATGGCCAGCGTCAGTTCTTATTTCAGCTTCCCATGCGTGTAAGAGAGCGCTAAAACACGGGCGGTTTCGCATGGCTGCCATATTACAAGTCCTCGGGCCTGGCACATTCACATTCCCAGGTTATGGTAAGCGGAGGAAAAATATGGATAGATGTTCAACAAACCTAACAGTGTAAGGCTGAAGTGCCTCATAGCAAGCTCGATGACACTTCCTGTGAATGGGTGGATCAACTTTGGCTTTGGCTTAGATCAATGCAAATAAGTTGATATGATCTGAATGACAGAATGAACCAACTCACATTGTAATATTAGAGCTTAGGCTCCGGATCTTTTCCCATGAGATCTGTGCACGGAGAGCCGGAATGCCGTGTGGCGTTCCCATCGAACCTGAGCGGCCCTAGTAGGACCTCTCACCGTGACGCAGAGTCCCATCCCTAATGTGACTTACTCTAATGACTCGTAACGGCCTCCTCCGGAAGTTTTTCTTTTGGAAGTGTTGCTTCGTGCGAATCCACCTGGATGGCAAGGGAGGGCGTCGTGTCGGCTAGTACCGACACGATCACCGCATGGGAACGAAGAAATGCTGGCGGGCACCCGAAAGGGTCCTGCTAGTGGTAGCTCGGATTCATACCTATTCACAGGTCACTGATATGATCTTCTGCTGATAAGAAGCCTCCTTCTCCCCACCCGCCTTCACCCACACATCGCAACCACTCTCGCGGAGGGTCGCTGTCACTGTTCGTGCCAACTCCCTGTGTTTGGTAAGTGGGTGGTAGTTCACCTAAACGGCCCTGGAAGGGCGGCGGTAGCGGTTAAGCTCCCTGACGAGAGCTTTCGCCGGCTCGAAACCGCACCCATCCCGCCCCTTTACCCGTCCATGTGCGTACTGTACACGGCCCTAATCCTCGGAGAGGGACGCCTGACGGGCGCAGCAAACAGGCTCGACAGCCTAGGTTATCCTCCCTCGCACACTAACTCACCTAGACTCCCAACCACCCCTGCTCAGGTTGTACGCCGGCATTACCTGCCTCTCGTGCACAGTGCCTGGCCGAACTCCTGGGTACACTGGCACATAGGCGCAGTGGTAGCTGAATCCATTGCACACTCGGAAGGGGGGCGGTTGGGGTAGCCTCTCCTGACGAAACCCTTCGCATGGTCATTGGTCACCCATCCCGTCCCCTTATCCGCCTCTAGCCGTCCAGGTCCCTATCTTCGAAGACGCACGACTGACGCGCGCCACAAGCGGGTAGACAGTCTGATTGTCTCGCCCGCCGCCCATCATCCCCCACTTTATTTAGCTCAGCGTCTATCAACGTACCACGTGACCTGGAAGCAGGGTGAATTGGGACATCGCTTGATTCAGTTGCACTTTGGCGACGTGACCATCGAGCGCTGTGCACTGCAATACATCCACCATCTCCGATCCGAAGCCCACTTGTAACAGATATGCACCATAAATTTTTCTGCGATTTATGCACCGTTTGACTCTCTCAGGAACTCTGCGGAACCAACAAGCACCAAAAAAACATGTTACCTCCTAATTTTGCAAATGTCTGAGACAGAAGTTACTCACCCCGCGTCAGTTCATATGCTGCAAACGTGCTTCCAGCGGCTGGTATACTGTACACAAGACCGTGACCTCTGCTCACATAATCTTTACAAGTAACTCACCTTCGGAGTACTGTGATGGTAGAAGCGTCATGTTCGTGACCTGAACGCTGGCAAGCATGAAATAGATGTAGACTTACGCGATGGACTCAACCCCCTGAACAGTCCCTTACTAGAAGAAGCAGTCATCCAGTTAGCACACCTTTCAGAGACGAAAAATAGTGCAATGAGACTTACAATCCGCCTTCGGCAACGATCGCTCTGAGTTCTTCGTTGATGTATGTCCATGGACGCGATGTTGGGGGTGTTGGGCGGAGCTGGACACGGGATTTGATGACATCTGTAGGAGAGCAAGGTCAGGGTCAGGCTGTACAGTAACGTGAAGGTGTACCAAGAGGATAACATGAAAGCCAGTACGCGATCTAGTGTGATCCATCTCAGTAATAATAGAAGAATGACGGGCGGTAGCCAGACGAACCCCTCCGGTCGAACCGCTTGCGAGAAGTGCCCAGACAGGAACTTGTTGACCGTATATTCCCTGGAATTGTCGCTTCGAGAACTCAAATGCTTCACGCGATGAGGACAGGAAAGGGTGGCATATGATGATATTGAGTTGAGGATTGAACGTGAATACCGCCATCGCGGGACGCAAGATGGAAATGGTGGTCACCTGCGTAGAACCTGGTTGTATGCATGAATCATATTCTTTCTCGAAATTAAAGATAACATATTACTTACCCAGCGTATGCAGGAATTTCTCTTGCAACAGTAATCTAAAAAGGTGCCATATCCAGTTAGAAACAACTTTAGGTTCTGTAAAAATCTGGCGACCCGACAAGTCATATTGTCTCCTGCACTTCATATGTGCCGATATGGATAAAAATGGCCATACACGCTCTAGGGACAGAGATCTAACGAATAATGAAAGAGAAAGGCTCACCCAGTATCCTCTCATAATCCCTCTCGTAAAGCCCCATTCTCTCCACATCTCCCTTGCAATGTCCCGGAGCCGTTTATCGCTCGCAGAACCGTACTGACCTTGCATCCTTACTTTGAACATTTCGACTGGGGATTAAAATGCGAGGAGGTCGAACGAAATAGATAAACAGGGATGAATGAACCCACCAGGGCTAGCGAGAATGGCATTGATAGCACCGGCCATGCCACCCGCAAGGGCAATTTGTTGTATGCTCAAGTCTGGAAAGGGGGAAACGACGCGTTTCGACGCTGCGTATGCGGCGAAGAGGAGAGAATTCACTCCAGCAATACCGAGAAGCGGACTGGCCATGCCTGTCGCGATATAGTCGTTCATACGAGAATGGTATCGTGGTGGCATAGGAAGAAAATGTATCGCCAAAGACAATCGATATGGTTGAATGGATGAAATGAGCGAGAATTGAGCGTTGACGGATGAGATAGCAGAGTGCGAACCTTTGTACAACGCAAAAAATCCCTCTTTTCGGATTGTCTGTGCGAGGATATCCATGGGCCCTTTCTACCATCCAAAAGCCTTACTTCGGAACAAAACGACGAATGCGAAGGATACACGACTCACAAACATTCCTTCTGTGTTACCAGCACAAGGATAACCATATGTCAAACAAACCAACACAGTGGGGAGAGAAACGTCGACGCACTGGGCGCAATTTGTGCACGGGTCTTGACAGTATCTAGGGGTTGACCGACGAGCACCTGCGCCGCGCCTCCGAAGCTACCCGCGACGAGGTCGTTCATGGTCGAGGTATATGGACTGGACATGATGGGGGACGAGCGTGGTCCGTCCGACGACTAGCGCGATGCTGAAAGAAAGAAAACGAGTTCGCAGTCCCAAGAGCACGTCTATATGTCGCAATCATCACACGCTTGTTCGGAAGCAAGTTTCGGGCCTCGCCGATAACTTCACATGTCTTCTGCATCAACCAGTTTTCAACAACTCTTTTGATTTATGGTTCTAAACAAACAGTGATAGCTACACCGAATCCATTTTTGCTAGAACCCCGAGCAGGGCTATTATGATATGCGTTGGCCGAGAGCCCAAAGTGTATCCGGTGCACCCATGCAAACACAACGCATAGTAATTCAAATCATGTCGGGCGAGTTCGGGTGGCCACCGCGGTCGTGTGGTATACTTGTAGCTTTGTCCACCAAGTTGACCACTATCTAAGTGTCTTGGGAAAGTTCCTGGGCGCTTTTTCTGACCATGCCTGAGGCAAGGCAGTGCGAGCGAGGACAACTACCACCGCCGTCAAACCGCCGTTAATCATCGGACGAACCATCGAGGCCTCTTCACTTGGTTCCTCAGTTCCCCATGTTCTCCCAGCTTCACGTTCCATCGTGGAGCTCGAGAAGGACGTCGTCAACGAATGGTAATATATCATTGGCAAACTCGACATTCATGGCTAACAACCGGGGCGCTTATAGAACGACGGAGAGTTGGCGATCCTGAGAGCGTCATTTCGCTTCCAGAGGATGTTCCGACGATTGAAGGAACAGGATATAGCACTGGTGAGGTCCTGTTATCAAATGTAGGGGCGGTTGCCATGATGCCTACTTATCCCAATACGATATTGCAGAACCACGCCGCATTGACACCCGCCAGGGCGCGATATCGTCGGTTCGATTCTTACCTGACGGAAAGCATATCATCATCAACAGTAAGGATGGAACTATTCAACGGTGGAAGGTAGAAGAGGGCAGTGACCATGCCAGTGAGGTGGGGAAACTGGGCGATTCAGAAGGAGTAATGAATGGTGCAGTCATCTCAAAAGATGGCAGGTGGATTGTACTCGTCGGGACCGATGGCCGAAAGGTCTCAGTTTGGGACGCGTCAACCCACGAAAGAATGGTCGAGTCCATCGAGGCGCACGAGCAGAAAATCACCGCACTTGACGTCTCACCAGACGGATCAAAAATTGCAAGTGGATCGCAAGACGGGACGGTGATCATCTGGTGCTTGGAAACGGGCGAACGTCTTGCAGGTCCGTTCAAACAGAGCCACTCGATCTCATCAGTCCAGTTTTCTCCTAGGGGCGATCGCCTCGCCAGTGCTGGGTGGAGTTACT
Source organism: Boletus sp. MG55 (assembly GCA_003313885.1). Classification (NCBI taxonomy): domain Eukaryota; kingdom Fungi; phylum Basidiomycota; class Agaricomycetes; order Boletales; family Boletaceae; genus Boletus; species Boletus sp. MG55. The sequence goes on from QGOI01002800.1 coordinate 27,716, forward strand.
CGGTTCATGTCCGGAGTGTCTGTAGTGACAGCGATCAACATGTGACGTCCATCCCGACCGATCCGGCATACTCGCTTGCTTGGTCCAGCGATGGCCGTCGTCTCTTTGCTGGTAGTGGTGGCCACCAGGGGTCAATTATGTGCTTCGACGTTGACAGTTCGACACCAGCCATGTCGAAATGGTCAGGTCACCCTCACTTTGACTCCATCTCTACCCTCCGCCTCTCGAACAACGGCAAGTTCATGGCCTCTGCATCCAGCTCAGAAAGTTCTGTCAAGATTTGGGATGTGCAATCGCGGTCCGAAATTTGCTGTCTTCCACATACTGGCGAGGTACTTGATGCTGAAATCTCACCCGACGATGCCCACCTCGTGAGTAGCACAAAGGATGGCCAGGCTTCCATCTGGAACCTCCGAAAGGTCCTTCCGATGAAGTACTTCTTTCACGTAGGTTTAAACATCTGCAACTTGATCTCCTCGTTTTGATTATTCTGTAATTTAGTCATTGACTGCTCGCCTGACGCCCCCCTCTGATTTGAACTCGCGTCGTATCGTAAGTCGTCACAACTGTTCGAGTCTTGGACATGATCTCATCCATCAAATTCGCGAATATGCAGTTAACGGACGTAAGCAATGTGGCGTATGTTTCGTGGAGAAAAGCCGATCTAGCCAAAGCCGAAGATATATTGTCGAGTGAAATTGAACGCAGGTCGAGTCCTCTACATTACCATCTTGCTAACAGGGCCCTTGTCCGGGCACGACTGCGACAATGGGATAGGGCATTAGACGACGCAGAGGTGGTAAATCATATTTCCATCCCCCCAGTTACTTTTGCTTACTGTTGAATACCATCAAGTCGCTCCGTGTCAAGCAGTCGCTCGTAGCCCTCCTTGCAAAGAGCCTTGCACAATCAGGCCAGGAGCTGTACAACGCTGCAATAGAGACCCTTGACAATGCACTCGAACGTTGTGATCGGGAAGAAAGAGACTTTGTCAACGTGATCAAGGTACGCTTGCATCCGGATGACTCGAGTCTTTGTTGTACTATTGCCACATTCAGGCGCTCACCTTCTTTGACGCTGGACTCCGTGACGAAGCCATACGTCATTTGAACGAGCTAGTTGTTCGTTCTCCAGATGTCAGACAACCTTGTGCTTTCGTTCAGGCAAGTGGTCGCATTGCACCTTTATGTGCCATTCTCAGCGTTGACGCTTAGGCAAGGATGTATGCTCTCCTCGCAGAAGATGCTATAAACAGTCAAGAATACCTTAGGGCAATACCGTTGTTCGCGCGAGCACGAGATCTCTGTCCATCTGGTCAATGTCCAGAGATTGACACTATTTCGCTCGTAAGACAATCCTCGCAATCTCGCCATGAGAGCTCATCGAGATGTCGCGCAAGATCACCGGTTGGGAATTCGATGGTCTGAGGCTCGCGATCTACCGGCAATTGTGCGAAGCCTGCTACGCCGCAGGACGTACACAAGAAGCATCGGACACGGTTCGAGAGATGGAGAGCATCTTCAGAGACGAAATAAAACTGAGAAGTGAACTCAATAGGTGGCTCACTTGTGAGTATCTCCACTGTATCCAGTCGAGGCAGCGCCTGACTTGATCGCTCGCCTTCAGATTTCAAGTCGCGATGCGTCGAATTGTTGGAAAGCCAAGGCGACGAGGCGATGCAGAACAAGAACTATGACACTGCCATTGCTCAGTACTCGGCAGGGTTGGCGATTAATCCAGCCGTACTGTCAGCAGCATCCTTGTTCGTGAAACGCAGCAAGGCGCGGGCGGAGTCATGCTTGTGGGAAGATGCCTTGAAGGATGCAGACGAGGTGCGTGAGCTTGCTGCCATGCTTCCATCGGACTCAGAAACTCGTGTCGATTAGGCAATCAGATTGAATCCCTCTTCTCCCTGGGGTTATGAAAGAAAACATGCAGCGCTGCACAAGCTAGAGCGCTATGGGAACGCGATCGATGTGTTGATAACGATGATCTCGATCCTAGAGAATTCTCGCGACCCAGAGATTCGAAGTGAGTTTCCACGACCGTTGATAATTCCTGTCTGACGTGGTTCTTGTAGAACTACGCGACAGTTATATCCACCCATCAGATACGAAGAATGCAATCTGGGAGGTTTTTAGACACTCCGTTCACAATTCCCCTTTTCGTCTCATTGATACTATGAGCGGGCGGCTCTGTGACGCCGAAAAACGGAGTAACATATTCAAAGAGGATCCGATATTCCAAGAGTTAGTCTCGTCCATGACGACGCAATTACACTGGGACCGTATCGAGACAGTCACTAGGCAATATTTTCAATACGTGATGCTCTCTCATCGATGGGAAGGAAAAGAACTCGAACTGGCTGACGTTTCGGACAAGTCTGTATACAAGCTGGACGCCTCGCCCGCTGCCACGAAACTCCAGCGGTTTTGTGATCTGGCGCGTGATGCCAAGTGTCGATGGGCCTGGA
>QGOI01002816.1:0-18337 GCA_003313885.1 Boletus sp. MG55
AGAGTTTGTTTACGGCTATGTGTACACTATGTTCTCAATACTTATCCGATCGTGTTTGAGGTGTTATGTTCACGCATACTCAACGGTTCAATTCCCATCAGCGACGCATCAGCGAGGCGAATTATAAAGACGGATCACTTGATGAAATATATTGACGACGTTACAGTGCCATTCTAACGGGACAACAAAGTGTATATTTTTTAGTTCTATTTGGCATCCAAACAATGGCATAGCACGCTCCTGAGGTTTCAGTGATGGAACTTATGGGTCTCCATGTCGGTGGAAATGGCAGCTTCAAGCGCGTGCGATTACCCGCGTTTGAGGACCAAGGACTGATACGACGTCTCTGTCTTTGTAGCGTCTACACACAGGGCCATCGTGTCGCAGTGTTGACTTGCATGTAATGCAGGCGCAAATCACTCTAGGAAGCAGGGTATGCGGCCCCGTACTAATATTATAGTCTTTTGGAGTAAGTCATGCTGTAAGATGCCATTTGGGATAGCGACTGAACTGCCGCTCGTTTCAGCTGTTCTGGGATACAGTGGACTTAAAATTTCCAGTCTGGCAATGAAACGAGAACGGCACTAAACCGGTTGGAAGTGGGTCGGCGCAGGTTCTGTTGCACACGAACATGTCTCCAGGACTCATGCACCTCCCAGACCTCCTTCTGTCTAGCCCGTTGTCACTCTCTGAGCAACTGAAGCGGCGAACCGACCAGCTTTGGTGCAAGATAGTCAGGGCCAACTACAACACCCAGTTCGCTCAGACCGCACCCGAGCTCGCTGATTTTCGTCATGCGACGGTTGGCCTTATCGATGGAATGGATGACGATGCCCTTTCCGAGTCGTTTCGGAAAACGGTTCGTTTCACGACCTATGACGCATACGCACCATTCGTTGCCAGGTTTTTCGAAAAGCCATGCAAAGCAAGCGCTGTAGTCGACCTACTTGCCCCTGGACTACCCGATTATCTCGTAGAGTCCAGCTCGACGTCCGGTGGTCTTTGGAAAACCTTTCCCAAATACAACAGGTTGTCAGAAATCAGATCCTTGGACGCTGGGTCATGGCCGATATCTGATCCTCTCCGAAGACGCACCACAGCACACATGTGGAATCTTTGGTGCGATCAAATGAACGTCGAGTATGAAGACGATCGTCTCGGTACGATAATTTACCGAACCTCTGGGTCGGCCGCGTATACGAGGACGGGCTTGTATCTGGACCCTGAAAAAGACAGAAAGGATGGCAACATTCAGTATGACGCCAATCCAACATCCATGTTATACATGCTGATCACCTTCCCAGTACTCGACCACGCTGCACCGTATGCCGCTGGATTTGTAAGGAAATGGCGGTCTTTCCTTCTTGTACATGCGCTGTTTGCGATCGGTAGCAGGTCCCTCGAGACTATGTCTATGGTGTTCATCAATACCTTTGTGGACATGATGCGCCACCTCGATGCGGAGTTCGACATGGTGGTGGACTGCATCGCGAACGGTACCATTCCGGATCTGGACGGGATAGCAGAAGTCCGGCATTACTTGGAGGTCAGTACCGACTATCGAGATGCGTACGAGAATCTGAATTATGACTAGCCCAACATCTCGCCAGACCCGGAACGTGCGGCAGAGCTGCGCAGTCTCGGTCGTCCATCTTCTCGTCCAGGTTGGTGCAGTCACGTTTGGCCGAACTTGCGTTCGGTCACTGCTATTGCCAGTGGTTCCTTCGCATCATCTATCCCATTGGTACGTTGGCCATCCCGGTATCTTGTCTACTTACCCTCACTATTCTTGTCTAGGCTCGATGGTTCCTCGGTCCCAACACGGATATACTTGCAGGTGTCTATGGAAGCTCGGAGGCCCAGATCGGCTCGCCTTACAACCCGCTCGAGTTGAACCAGTTCAAGTCAAGTAGCGGCGACATCATTGAGTTTTTGGATACCAGCAAGAGTGACTCGATCAGTGCCCTCGTACAACTCGTGGGTAGTACTTCTCGTGCGACGAGGCACCTCGCTGACTGGCATCGTAGTGGGAAGTTGAGGTGGGGAGACGATACGAACTCGTGTTAACAACCCAAGAAGGCCTATGGCGGTACCGTCTCGGCGACGTGATCGAGATCGCTGGGTTTGACCCAACAGACGGCGCTCCCATCATCCAATTCGTCGAGCGCCGCAAGTGAGGATTCTCATCCACCCACGTGCGTTCGCTGACCGACCCCACTCGACAGCGTGGCCATCCGATTTCCAGATTTCACGGTCAGCGAAATCGAGCTGAGGACTGCCATGTCGTCCGTGCCTCAAAGCATGCTCGCGAACGTCGTCGATTGGACCGCGACGATCGACCAACGACGCGTCCCCGACACGATCGGGTTCTTTGTCGAACTCATTGGTGACCAAGGTACCCACATACCCGCCCCTCTCGCATGTCTTGCTCACGCAACACGTGTCACGCCCGTTTCCCCCTCCCCAGTTTCCGACCTCGCATTCGGCGCGCCGGATCGTCTGCTCGACGAGCTGTCACGTTCAAGCGCCGGCATCACTTGGGCCCTCGCACACGAGGTGTTCCGCAAACCCACCGTCCGGCTCGTCCGATCCGGGACGTTTAGCGACTTTCGGCAACTGAAACTCGACGAGGGCAGCAGTAACCTCGGACAGGTCAAGGTGCCCGTCGTCTTACCCAAGGTTGCGTACGTGACGTGGTTTTCGGATCGGGTCGTGCACGGGTTGTGACGAGGCCCGCGTTGCTTTTTGATGATATTCTTGCGAGTCGCGCGTCGTTCGCGTCCGGCAGCCTAGAGACCGGTGGTTAGCTGTGATTTGGACACACTTCCCCCCTTCTCTCCTCGTCCTTGCACGCTCACATCACGAACTGTTGTAAAGTAACTCGTCATGTTGGTAGCTAGCGCTCCTGGGCGCACGTGCTTGTAACATACATATATATCCCCGTGCAACGACAGTATCTCACCATGACAGTGCGTACTGGGTTCGTCCCGATCAACCCAGTCCCAGGGGTATACGTTCTAAAAATGGAGATCATCCCAGATTTCAAGGAGATTCGAGCAGCTGGTCAGACTCTGATGGGGCAATCACATCGTGTTAAACTTAAGTGCTCTCGCTCCCAGTGGATTGGTGCGTACTTTCTGGTTTTGGTAGATCTATTTGATTAAATTCCTTTCTCTCAGCAGTATCCGTCATCGTTGAGCATAAATCATATATATTCGTTCACTATATTGGTCCTAGGCTAGTCAGGATTCCATCGACAGTCTCCAGTGCTCCATAATATTACGCTCTTGCTGTAACCAATTACAAAGTGAAGAAAATATACCAACAGATCCTGGTCATCTACGTCGAAATATGTCACAATCATATCATGCATGTACACAGATCACAAAAGTGCTCGTCACCTCTGCCTTGTGCTTCGAGCGGCCTTGGCCCGAAGTCGTCGTTGATGATCGTTCCGACCTTTTCTCTCTTGCTCCTTTCGGGCCCCCTCCCAACACGATTTCATGCACTCCTCTCTTCGCCCACTTTTTTCCCTCCAACTCTTCCTTGTGCATTCGCAACCTCCGCTTCCCAATCAACACCACGGATACCAATCCACATCCCAATAGCGGAACTATACACCAGCGCGGCGGTCAATCCTTCCCAAAGACCTCCAAGTGCACGCCCACGCACGAACGCGAGGTATAATCCAAGTGGAATACCAAAGGCATAGTAAGCGGAGAGGTTGAGGACGGCGCCCACAAACTAAGGGAAATAATGGTAGGGTGGCGTGATGGTAGACGCGTGGTGCTTACCTGCTTTCCTCGTGCACGGAATATCCCACCAACGATGCCTGCTGCCCCATCAAAAACTTGAAACAGCGCAACGAGGGGCAGAATGGATGCAACGAGCGAGACGACCTCTGCCGAGTAGTCAGTATTGAATTCCAATCATTCAATCGCGTAGCTGCATAGAGCATTTGTACGGTGATAAGACATACCAGGGTCGCTGTTAAAAAGATAACTCCAATTGTGGCGGAAGACCAGGAAGAGGGCACTAGAGCAAATTGATTGTCAGCTAAGGATCGTACGAGAATAGCCACCTTGACAAATATCAACGTATCGCCAACACTCACCTGAAAACACATCCCATTACGACAGCCATCACAATCGCCGTTTTTGCAGCGATCTCAGCCCTTCTCGCATTTCCTTGACCGAGGAGGTTTCCAATTCTGGTGTTATCCACAAACCCGGGTGTTTGTGGTACGTCAAGGAGGAAGAGGTAAAGTAGGGAGAAAGGGAGCGTAGAGTATGGGAACCATCAGTCGATGTCTCTCTCCGTATAAAAGCACGACCACAATGCTTACCGTACAGAAGTAGCGACACTCAACGCGAATGGCGCCTGGTATGTACTCGATGCAGAGAGTAACAATACGGATTGCGCAGCAAGCGCAACAGATCCCAGCCTACAAGGCAAGCGAGCAAATCAGGCGAGTCGATGAAAACAGAAAATGCAACCACTCACTGACTAGCGGCAACTAATGGCATAAATCCTGTCTGTTAACATTCAGGAGGAAATTCCGCAAAAGCACTCACGCGCAACCAATTCCCAGCTCCACCATTCGCTAGCGGTCTGACCCACTCCAGCGGTGCCGAGCCTTGCTAATATACCCCATCCCTTCCAAATTTCACCCGAGACTGGATTGAGAGATGCACAGGTTATTGGTGACCATGCTGTTGGAGGTGCATAATAATATCCGTAGAAGATAGAAGCTGCTGACACGAGGTTAAAGGACAGAGCTGTGGCGAGTGGTGCACCCGGGAAGGAGAGCCCAAGAGGATAGACTGCGGAAGTAGTCAAGGGTGAATTAAGGACTTTATTAAAGAAACGATCGGGAACGTGATTCCCCACCAAATAGCCAGTTTAGGAAGGCGTTGATCGGCGCAACCACGAGTGTGATTCTCGTCGGAATGTCAAACAAGCCCTGAGACTGGAAATATCGCCTGCACTCGTGAGTCAGTCTTTTGCCCCAGTGCAGTACAGATTCCGCGATGTACCTGGAGATACAGTTAAAGGTATATGCTGGAAGGCCCAGGGATGCCCAGCGGAGGTAGACCCCGGCAAGTCGTGCTACCTCAGGCTCTTGGTTGAGAGCGAGGAGGATAGGTTCTGCATTCAGCCAAATAGCTATGATCGGCTGTAGGCGGTCAAATTACACTGAATTCGATGTGCGAAAACGTGACTGGACATACGATAAGGGTCATTCCCATCATAAGCACTATCCCAAATGTCTCATAAGCATTGCAGGTCATGGACAGAGTAGGAAAACCAACCCATCCTCTGAGACCATAGGCCGACCATATGGGGCCTGTCTGAGGTCCAGGCAGGGGGAAGAAGGGTATCAAGCGTTGATGTGAAACCTTGCACAATGCTGTATCCGGTGACGGAACCCGTCATGGAGGCCAAAGTGGCGGCTGCCAGGGCCACTGTAGAGATATGGCCTATGGATACGACGGAAGCGATTATGAACGAGTATTCAAAAAGGTGAGTGCTTGAAATAAAAATACAGGATAAGTGTACGAAGATGGCGGAAAAATGGCGGACGAGTCAAGAGCAAGACATACCCGAAGACGGGGAGGGAATACAAGGTGAGTATGCGGAGTTCCTCACGGAACATCTTGGAGGCGGGTATCTGTTCTGCAGACACAACATCCCTTACATCGTCATCTGCTGATTCATGGAGCCTCGGAATTGGAGGAGGGGGTTGCAGAAGGGGCGTGCGTTCAGAAACAGGGAAACCCCCTGCAGTGGCACCAACTGAAGTCCTCCCGCGGATTGGGATGCCATGAGGTGAATCTGAGATGGGTTCGGCGTGTTGTTGGTCCTGCATATCTACTGAAGACGCGCCATAGTGCGATAGGATAGCGTAGTCTTCGCGGAGCGACTGTGGTGTGCCGGAATGACTGAGCGACATAACCAACAAACCACAAAAAAAGGGGGAGGTAAGCCGTAAGACGGACTTGGAAGTTTTCCAGATAAGCCTGGAGTCTTTTGAGGTTACCGACGAGTCGTGAACACAACCGAATCAGTACTAATTACTAGTGTGGTGACTCGGGAGTAAATGGTTCTGAGTCAGGACCGATCGCGCTAAGCACGGGCCGCCTACCGATCAAAACACAACACCAGCATCGTTTTTGATTTTTTGCCAGGTGTCAAGATGTCACATATCGACGGTGTTGTATGGGACCGACTATCTCGACGTCCAGGTCTTCATCAACCAGTGGCTGCCAGTCCGGGGTGGCATCAAGTTCAGTACTTACTTAGTGTGGTTCATTTCCCCACGGTGCTCGGAGTGCTGACCTAAGAGCGGACTGACACATGTAGGACCGACATTTCTGTCAACTACTACAGTAGTACCAACTCTATGCAGTCGCCCTCCAAAGCAACCGTACTCTGGAAAGGCAAAGGCAAAGCACTGGCCCAAGAAGATGATGACCTTCGCCCAACAATCACCTATCGCCATTTGCATTCTCATAATCTTGGTGTGAGAGACCCGCTTCGGGTCATTGCACTCTGCGATAGCGATGCGTTTTATGCTGCTTGCGAACGGATCAGACTAAGCCTTGACCCTAGTGTACCGCTGGTCGTACAACAATGGGAGAGCCTTATCGCCGTCAGCTATCCGGCCCGGAAATTCGGCATATCGAGGATGGACAAGATCAAGGACGCAAAGAAGAAATGTCCAAATCTAGTTGCTGTCCATGTCGCCACATACAAGGAGGGCGAAAAGGAACCAGGATATTGGTCTGATGTCGACACACGAACACACAAGGTATGCCCGTAAACATTGTATACAAGTCTTGAGATTATCAATGATACCGAATCTGTGTTCATTGGCCTGATTCTTTGTGCGAAGGTTTCTCTTGACCTATATCGGCATGAAAGCAATAAGATCATCAACCTCTTCAAACAAGCCCTTCCAAGCGGGGAGATAGGTGAGATCATACAACAAGTTGAACAGGCGTGATCCCTCATCTCCAGGAAAGAAAAGGCATCAATTGATGAAGCTTTCATTGACCTCACTCGGCCCATCCGCGAGACGCTGCTAGAGCGCTTTCCGTATCTCGCACGAGTACCTCCTGATGCGCCACAAGGTGTCGATAGCCCACTGCCTTCACCCCCTCCCATTGATTGGAATAAACTTGGTGAACTTATTCCCATACATTCGGCCGAAGAAAATGACGGTGGAGAGATTCACCTTACTGAGGATGACGTGGCATGCACTTGGCATGATGTTGCATTATCCATCGCTGCCGAAGTGATGGCTAAGATCAGAGAAGACGTCTACAAGAACCTTGGATATACCATGTCAGCGGTGCGTGTTGCTCTAATATATCACTTTAACCCGATCATGAATTCATCTCCTCATTAGGGAATATCCCGAAATAAATTTCTCGCCAAGGTCAGTCCACACCGTTCATCCAAGGACTATTTGTTTACGTTTCGCTCCAAGCTCACTGCTTCCTACAAGAAGCCGAATAGCCAGGTGATACACAAACCGCAGTTCGAAAATATCTTTCTGACGAGTCCTGTAGAGCATCCTGCGCAATAGTGCCATACCAGCTTACCTCCGACCCATCGGCTTTCAAAAGGTATACCGAAACAAATGAGATTCAACAGCAGTCTGAGAACTTCTTGAGATTCGGTTTCTAGGTGGCAAGCTCGGTGATGCCCTTGCAAAAGAATATGATGTTTCGACAGTTGGAGATCTTCTGTAGGTTCATTGCTTGGCATCTGATCATCCTTCCTTAGCTTTCCGTTATAGGGCAATATCTCTAGGTATACTTGGTATACCATTGTTTTGAGCTTCCCCAGTAACAAAATGAAATCAGATGAAATGCAAAACAAATTTGGTGACAATGCTTTTTGGGTTTACGAGCTTCTGCGGTAGGTGACCAATGTAGTCCTGTGCAACAATAGTCGCTCAGATATGAGTGTTCAGTGGGATTGACAGATCTGAAGGTTGGGTCTTCCAACGCATTGAGATATTTTCTCGTCCTCATTGCATTATAGTGAAAGAGAAATCTGCGCTTTTTAAGAGCATGCTTGCATCCAAGAACCTTCCAACTCCGATCAGAAAAGCTGCGGACGGGCATCAGTGGTTACGCGTTTTGGCCGCCGAACTTGCTCTCAGACTCAAGGACGCACGCAAAGAGATGCCTACTTTATGGCCCAAAACCATTGCTTTGCATGTTCGAAAAGGTTCGTTCTCTCCGATGGGAATTACAAGCTACTGACCATCGAAATAGGATACGAAGCTTCAAGGTCAAAGCAATCTGCGTTTCCTTTCACTCACGATGTGACTGTCGATCTGATAGCGGCTGCTGCCGACAAGCTATGGAAGGAACTTACTGGGAACATGAAGGACCTCAACGTGACGGCAGTGCAGCTTGCGTTCACGGGCATCGAGACAGTCGAGACAGGCCAACAAAGCATTGAAGGTTTCTTCAAGCCAAAGGAAGCCCATCAGTCCCCTCTGAAACGCGCCCGGTCCATCAGCGGCGGGGCACTTGAGGCGGATCCGGTGCAAGTTGTGACGGAAGTACCTGGGTCTGCTTCCCGGCCTTCTTTTGTCTGCGAACGCTGCAACAAAAGAATCTCTGTTTGCGAAAGTGAAGTGGACCACGCTGACGTAGATCCTGCTGCTGCGATAGCTAAATTGCGCATGGAGCATGATGATTTTCACTTTGCCCAAGACTTGGCAAACGGGTCTGATCCCCAGGCACCTAGGACGCCTAAGCGGAAGAAAATAGCGGAACCAAAGGGAATAGCCAAGTTTTTCATCAAGAAATAGGAGTAACTTGTATTGTTTGCTAGAATCGAGTGGGCCGGAACATAACGACGCGCGAGCTGAGATGATCATCAAGTCTACGATGTGGGTACACATGGCTATGAGACATGAGTCAGATAAGCTGCCTCATGAGGGCTGTGTTGCGCCCTTGATCGTAGCACGCCACATTGAGCAGCTTCACACAGGAAATCATCCTGTTTCCAGACATTTCATCAAATGTAACCGGAGCCAGTATGCTATGTAAGTATACGCGCCAGACTGCGGGAAGTCCCTCGGAGGTTCTTTCCCTCACACCACCCACTACTCAGTGTTTCCTTCGTTCTCTTGCCTCTGGGAGGTACCTTTGACGGCTGGACCGGTGATATTCGTACTCTCTTTCGTTCTTTCATTCTTTGCTTCATCTTTATAGCCATCCTTTTGGCATTTTTTTAAACCCTTTTTGTCGGAGGACTGTCGAAAATGGGCCTTTCCATATCCCAGCGGACCGAAGCCATCGTGAGTGTATCCATTCAGGAATTGTGGAGCACGATAGCATACTGTTTTAGGTTGTTGCGTCGTTCGCTCTGCTATCAGCTCTGGCACTTGCCTTTGTTGTCTTGCGAACCATCCGACTCGTCACGGAGCTGTTTCTTAAACGTGACAATATCACGTCCTGGGCACCAGATATATTGTTCTTCCGCACCCGGCTTGGCCACTACGCTGCATGTCTCATTCTCAGTAATATCATCCTTACCGTTGCTCGGTTAATTAACCTCAGTTGGGTGTCGCGTTCTGGGTTGAGTGGAGGTAAGCAATTCATCTGTTCATGCTATCAGTCACGCTTTACGAGTTTGTCCAGGATCCATGTGTACAGCACAAGGTGAGGCACATTTGTCACGGACCAACATACCCCACACTCAAGGAATAGTACAGCGGTGTTGATGCAAATCGGTATATGGAGTGTCAGCTGGTTTACAGCCTCACACGGTGTGCACGCCCTCTGTACGCTCGTGTTCCATATCCCTCAAGCTCGCTGGCGCACCACGGCAAATATTACCGTTGGATGGGCAAGCGCATTTATTGTTGGTGAGTAAGTCCGTGTTGACTAGGTTCTTGCGTACTAAAAGCAACTTTGAAAAGGATTGGCTCCTCTGCACCGACGCGACATGTATGGTCCAGTTGGAGCCTCCTGTACCATCATGCTGTCTCATCCAATAGAGAGATTTGCTCTCCAAATATTCCCGGTATGGTTGTTTATAACTAAGGAGCGATAGCGTCTCACTGTTTGAATAATAAAGGTCATCCTCGGTGCAATTGTGTCAACCACAGTCTATTCTGTTGTGTTCGTTGTCTTGCGCGGGAAGCTAAACGTGAACGGCTTACAAAAGTTACGCCGTTCCAACTCAACCAAGCAACGAGGAGAGAACAGACTCGACGAGTATCATCAATTTATCATCATGATCGTACGGACTATGTTCTGGTATGACTTCCACTTTGCCATGACTGGAGATGCGCTGACGTTTTTCAAAGGTTCCCTCTCGGTAAGAAGTTCGGTTTCCATGGTTCAAAATACTCATCTTGAGGTATTGTAAAGCATTTGTGATCTTATTACTGCCCTTTTGTATCACACACCTTCTCTTGGTTGCGGGGTACTCAGTACCCTCTGCTGCGTGTATCTTCGCTGATGTTTGTGTCTCCTTATTGGGTATGTTCTGGCAGGTGGTTGTGGTGATCGTCATGTTGATTTTTTATAGGCTTCGTAAACGTTGGTCTGCTCTGCAATACGTTCCGAGTCATCAAACATGTTTACCGTGGATCTCGTGGAGTCAAAGTTGTCGTAGAAACGGTGAAGACCTTTGGAAATGACGCATCCGGTGAATTACCGATCGTCCCACCGCGAGCATACAATTGCAAATGGTCATCTTCAAATCACTCCTCCTGGTCTAGTGCAGACTCGAACTCGGAGCTCTTTGCAGACAAGGCATCGTACGAGTCGATTCCGACAAAGGCGTCTTCTCTCCCTCCTGCAGAGCTTAGTCGACAGCTCGGTAGCAATTCCAGTGTCACATTGCCGCTGCGGATCACAAAGAGACGACATATCAAGTTTCAATCCGGGATAACCGTCGATTCGCCATCGCCCAAGGCTATCCTTGATCCTTGCTCTCCTCGCGCTTGCTTCGTGGCCGAAGACACTCTGCACGAGCCTTCAACCCGGGACGAGGAATACGCATTCCAACCGATGGCAGACACCGTTGCCTCAGGAACAGGTGCGAAGGAGCCGATCTTCAAATCCAAAGCTCCGCCAGCGTTGAACCTCTCGCGCTTCTCGGTTGAGCCCCCGCCCTTGTCTCGGCAAGTTTCGAACAAGTCCGCAGCACTTGCCGCGCGACTTGGCATTCCTGCTGCATCTGCTCCTTTCCCATCGCCAACACCAGCGGCTTATTTTTCCCAGAAACTTGACAAAGGGAGGACAAGAGCCCCTGTAACACCAATTCCTCACCGTGCGGACGAATCAAAATCCCGACCATCTTCCTCCACCTCGACAGCGACACTCAGTGCTGACAGCGACTCGGATTATTCGGTAGAGATAATGCACGCCCGCAAGGTTCGGCCACTTCCTCAAGTCCCAGAGCCGAGCAACGATGAAGACGACACTGCCGCTTCTCACGCCCCCGCTCCACAAGATCCGGATGCCTGGAGTAATCGTATGACCGTCTGGTCACAAGCGTCGGGAGAGACGCTGAACCAATCCCTGTATGCGGAGGCCCAAGAGCTAGGTCAGCAGCCGGTAGCTGGTATACTCGTTCCTGGGATGATGCTGGGCGATCAAGCAGATGTGGGAGGGGTGCCAGTGATGAGCAGACAGGCAACTCATCGTGTTCCTCCCAAGGCCCTTCTCCTTCCGTCCAGGGTCGCGTTGAAACTTTCGACCGGTTTGTCGGGCGTGTTGAGTCCAAGGTCTCCCCATGTTAGGTTCTCTCCGGTGACACCTCCGCGCAATGACAATGTTGTTTGAAGGAGGTTTCCTTGGTCGTAATGTACGTTGGATGTACTTGTACTTGTAAGTTATTGTGGTCTTTATGAACATTGAGATGAATGGCAGTCCAACAACTGTTTCATAACTTCACAACTGAATAAGTCCTCTTTACAAAAGATTGCCAAATAGAGAGTAGTAATACCTGCCCGTAAATCCAGCTCGGCGCGGCTCGTGTAACAAATCATGGCCTTTTCACACCTCAGCGCATATCTCAACAGGTCCACCAAATACCTTGCCGATGGCGCTGTCAAAAGCACGTCCAGTTTACCTCCTGCGCCGTACGATGTTTAAATTTAACCCCTCGACCCACTGGCAGTCCTCCGCATGGAAGGCGCAAACCCTCCCAGCCGAGTGCCCCTCACTCTCCTGAAGCTCCACACGCAACAAGACGTCCAAGACGTCGCGACCGGATGTGACGCAGACATTGGCGGGACGTCCACCCTCCATTTTGCGTTGGACGAGTCTCCGGAACGGAACGAGGGTAGCAGGAGCCCCGCGACCGCTCGGTTTTGGGGCGAGATGAGGCTGGCGGTCCGCCCAGAGTTTCAAGGGAGGATTCGAGGCGGTTACGCAGGGTTCAGGACAAAGGTACGCATCATCCAGCGGAGCTGCAGAACCGGTCCCCTCTCTGTCGCAGGAGAGGTGGCAGTTCGGGATGGCTGACCTCGCTGTTCAAGGCGCGGCCGTCGTTGTTTGGAGAGATATGCGACGACGTGTCGAACCATCCATATCTCGCGCTGCGATTACGCCTCGGTGGCGATCCTCGAACGAGGAATTCGTACTATGTGAACTTGCAGACGGACGGCCCGGTCACGACCGACCTTTGGCAGCACCGTCTGTATTTCAAACGGAATGACGGCGGTTGGGAGGACATCTTTGTGCGTCGCGCGTTCTTGTCGTGTCAAACGCGCATCGTCCATCGTGTTGACACGTCCGTGATCCACGACAGATTCCTTTCGACAATTTCATTCTTACAAACACCGGCGAACTGGTCCAGCATCAGATAACTATGTTTCGCCAACGCATTCGAACTGTCGGCATTTCAATGTTGGGAGGCAACAGTGGAGTCTCGGGATCTTATGACCTCGGCATTCATTCGGTAAGAGCTGTCAACGAGGAGGATCTGTCTAGACCACAATGTAAGTTGCCACCTCTGGATCGACACTTTCAACAGCCAACTCTATGACTAGTGCTCGAGAAAGATCCCTCCCAAGGCGTATGATCATGTAGTATCTATCCTGCTTGACCGAGCTATTTCCATTCTACACTATGATGCCATCCACTACGTCAATACAGAGTGAAAGATTGTTCGCTCGCATTCTATGTGCATAGAAAAGCATACATTATACATACAAGTCTGCATAGCTAGGAATCGGAGAAGATGAAATAACCTCTGACGAGGGTGGCTGCCTGGAATGTACAAAATCCCAAAGGAAAGAAAAAAGCATGTTAGAAGTAGGGTGTAGTTAAAAAACACTGGAAAGAAAGGGAAATTAAAGGGCTCCCGGATATCAGACAACCACGCAACCACCGCAGCAACCACTATGGTCACCCTCGCCCGAGTCCTTGCCACCACCGTACACGCCAGGTCCACCTGTGCCTGAGTTGGCCATCACGGGTCGCCCGGTCTGTTGTTCCTACGTTGTCACGTCAGGAACGATGTGAGTTGTCAGCGCAGCTAGCAAATTTACCTTGTTGTATTTCCTGATCTCGCGCACGAGGTTGCTAAATGCCTCATCGACATTGATACGCTGCTTAGCCGAGGTCTCGATAAATTTGCAACCGAAATGTTTAGCGAGGTCGCGGCCCTCTAGCAAGTAAATGCAAAGTGAAGAGGATCCGGGTGGAAATAACGCGTCGCCGTACCATTCATGCCAACCTGACGCTCATACTCGAGATCACACTTGTTGGCTACGACGATGACAGGAAATGAGTCCTGGTCTTTGACACGAAGGATCTGTTGGTGGAATGTGCTGATTTCCTCGAACGAGTTACGCGAGGTGATGGAGTAGACAAGGAGGAATCCTTCGCCTGTGCGCATATACTGTTCGCGCATGGCCCTGTGCGTGGCAGACACTGATCATTTTTTGAGCCATGCGAATGACGCGAAGAGTGCGTACCCGTATTCCTCTTGCCCGGCAGTGTCCAGAACATCGAGCAGTGCGACCTCGTCATCGATGACACACTGTTTGCGGTATGAATCTGAGGACATGGGAATGAGCGCGCGATTCGGAAAGAAAGACAGACGAGAAACTAGATACCCTCGATAGTTGGGTCGTACTCGTCGACGAAGTGGCTTTGGATGAATTGGATTGTCAGGGCAGACTTTCCGACACCTGAGGAATGGATGTTTGAAAAGATATCCAAGAACGAGAGAAAGAAACTTACCACCACCACCGACGACAACGAGCTTGTACTCTCTCAAGAATTGTGCCTGGAAGCGACGTCAACATTGGGCAGGGAAAGGGAATGTAATGGCGAACTCTGGACATGGTACGTCTCGCGAAAAACAAGTAGACAAGAGGAAGAGGAAGAGGGAAGGAGGACGAGGGAAAGATGCGGATAATGGTCCCGCACGGGTCAATGACGCGCCCGTAATGGTCTTATAGCCTCAAATGCCAAATAACGCCACATCAACTTTCCACACAGCGCCGCATGCTGCTCATCATGTTTAGCCCTGATCAGATAGATGGTTTCACAGCCTACTCCTTAAATACAACTGTCTAGCAGTGCTATCGGAAAACCGTGACCACCGAGCACAATGCCCTTAGCAGCCCATGTATCCTCGAACAACTTGACACCAGACTCCCGTCCGCACTATTAATACGAATGATTCACAAGACTCACCTATCGCCCAGGTTCTCCTGCAACTGCGAAATGTTACCGTCTCCATGCTCTGGCAGCCCTGGGTGGTGTTGGCTCTCCTGAGGAGCAGCAATCAGTACAGAATGTACAGGATTCATGGAAATGAACAGCTCACAAGGTGCTCTTTCAACTTCAACACTGCTGGAAGAAGTGGTTCATACTTGTCTCGCAACAGACCCGCAGCCCAATCAAGAGGATCCTGTTCGCGGATGTGACTGCACCTGCAGAAATCATCAGTACATCCATCAAGTGCCGGACACATACGCAAGCAGGCTGTAAACATAGAATCCCATGCCAAACCTGTGCAGGCATGGAAAAAACTCAAGCTTGGCTCTGCGTTCGAGCGCACAGTAGATTCCTTGGTACACACTAGGCTTTAACCACATCCGCGTGCCAACGAAAGAGCAGCGGAGCAATCAGTCGGGTGAGAATCAGCCACAAGTAAGCGCTGATGGGTCGGCCAGAAAAGGAAGCAGTCGCTGTACGCGTTTTTCTCACTCACTACTTACAACATGATCACACTCACTGAAACCGTGCTCTTCTATCAAGATTGTCTTGACGAATATTACCGTGAATGTAGCTCAGCTGAGTCAGTGGAGGGAGACCATGCTGGTGCTGGACGTGTGCAGGATTGGGTTGACAAAATCGCTTCATCTGTGCCGCTTCACACTCTGCTCTCTCAACGCTCAAGTCGGAGTTCTCGGCATCACACGATGACGGTATGTTCACACTCACTACTGTCATGGACGATGACTCCATCTACAAGCAGAATACTATTGTCGAGGTTGTTAGGAGCTCCGAGTTGGGCCACGAGGTACCATCTTCCCTAGCTTGGCCAAAGCCGAAGTCAACACGCGAATCGATGCAACCAGATGTTCCTGAAGATATCTCCGAGTCTGCTGATGAGTTCGGTGACAGTAAGGGCACCAACTTGAAACGGCGTCAACACAACCAGGTGCGTGACTAGTCCACCAATAATTTTACATTGATCAATATCTCAATGAAATGCAGATGGATACCAGCTCACAGTCATATTCCCCACCCTCAAAACGTGCCAGGACACAACTTAGTAGTGCCTCTGGGTCTCAACGGTTCGGGAGCGGGGCCAAAAATAAGTACATCGATGACGACTTACCTCCTGGCGCTACGAAGAACAATATTTGGCGACGGGTCTATGTTTCCTCACTTGCGCACTTTGCCGCTGGTTACAGAAATCCCTGGGATATTCCCGATGAAGATTTCAAGACCGCATTGCAGCTGATCTGGGACTTGGTATACAAGAACTCTGTCAAGCACACCGTCACTCTCGGTGGGCCAGTTTATTATGTCGTGAGTTTTGGCTGCTAGTGATGTGTCTATAATCTCAACCTCGTGGTGACGTCCTTCCCCATAGGCTAAACAGAGTCTCAGCAGCTGGCGAGGGGGATTTGCAGCAGCAGCAGTCTCTGTCATCACTGCCTTCTTCGCTCAGGATGCTGACTTCGAAGACGCCAAGCAACGCACTGCATTCGCAAAGGCGATGTTGCTCGATAACCGTTTCCTCTTCAGCGAGAATAGAGGTCTCGATACGAAGGTAAATATCTACTAGATTCCCATCAGCGCTATACTAGTACTAATACCCTATAGACTTGGTCGGGGTTATGGAGGGCACCTTTCGTGCTTCAGACTTTTGCCCACCACTTCAACTTCATTCAAGGGAGTATTGAAATTCCGCAACTTGATGGCAAGCAAGCAAACTCCCGTACTGCGCTTTCACTTGCTTGTGTGGCGGTATGATTTTGTGTTTACTTGTATCATTTGACATTGTTCTAATTTCTCCCCCATAAGGTTCGTCGAGTGCTCACGCTAGTTTCCAACAACAATGTGGCTTTCATGACTACTCCCTCGGGTGATAACTGGACGGCTGTTATTACCAAAGGTGGTCCGTATGAATTCAACGAGTGCATTTGGGGCCAAATGACAATGCGCTACTTCGAGCCGATCGAAGCTCTAACTGACGAACAATACGAGCTCGTTCTAAATGAAGCTCACAAGTACGTCAAGAAAGGGAAAGGCATCGCAATCACTAGTATGGACTCGGGCGACGAGGATGAGGATCTCAGTGACCTATGTTCGTCTTGTTAACTGTAGTAAGCTTCCCTCAATTCCAAGTCATGTTTTCCTACTTCTATCATTTTTATTGCTACCCACTTCAATGTGACGATGACTACTCCAGCGACAAGCAGACCTGAATGTTTCTTGGCGGAATATGACTTCCTGGGTACGAAAAAGCTACAGCTTCGTTTGACACTACTACCACTCCGATTCGAACACACGTCTCCCAGTCTGTTGCTATTCAACCCCCGTGACGTCAATGTTCAGCCACTGACGCCTTCCGCCTCAGGTTCTCGATTTACCAAGATAGCTCGGGGACTGGCTCGCGACGTACGCCAAGCTCAAGAGGAATGGAAGGAGGATGGTCCTGTTTCTACCGCCGGGAACCGTTCTGTGGTCATGGACCGACTAAATCAAACCGTTGCAGATACAATAGGTGTCCCAAATCATAAGGCCATGCAGCGAAGAAGTCCAACCGAAACCGCGTCCATCTCCCAGACGTTACCGGTCTAACAAATGCCGTGGTTTCTCCAGCGAAGGCGAATTTGGAACGGTACAGTGTCCGTGGTCCGGGTTCTAAAGAAGTTGAAGGTAAGTCAACCATGTCACTTAGCTTTCCCAGTAATTCGTCGGCCCAGAGTTCTTACGCGGGCAATGAGTCGCCGTCATCCAACAAGAGCTGGTGGAGCGGAATCCAATTTACCATTCCCTAAAATCAGTTCAGAGCGTATGGCGCGCCTTTTCTTCTCTGCGCCACGCCATAATGCAACTTCATGTCGAATGTGCAAAGGTCACCACCACCTCCATGGCAATGGCACTCGCCGGGACAAAATGACTCAGCGCATGTCTGGGAAAGCCAGACAGACGAGAAACTAAGCACCCTCGATAGTCGGGCCGTACTCGTCGACGGAGTGGCTTTGGATGAATTGGATGGTCAGGGCAGACTTGCCGACACCTGAAGAACTGATTTTTGAAAAGATGCCCGAGAAAGAGTGAAAGAAACCTACCACCACTGCCAAGGACAACGACTCGCTTGTGCTGGGGACATCAACATTGGGCAGGGAAAAGGAATGGAATGGCGAACCCCTGACTCCATGGTACGTCGCACGAAAAGTAAGTAGACAAGGAAAAGGAAAAGAGGACCGGGGAGAAGGAAGACGGGGAAAGATACAAATAATAACGCCAGCATCACCGCATGCTGCTTATCATGTAGTAGATTCTAGTCCTGATCAGATGCGGCTTCACGGCCTACCCTTTACTGTAACTACAACTATTTTAC
The DNA here is from genome assembly GCA_003313885.1 of Boletus sp. MG55. Taxonomy (NCBI): domain Eukaryota; kingdom Fungi; phylum Basidiomycota; class Agaricomycetes; order Boletales; family Boletaceae; genus Boletus; species Boletus sp. MG55. The sequence continues at coordinate 18,085 of QGOI01002816.1, forward strand.
TGTCCAGTAGTGCCATTGAAAAGCCGTGGCCTCCGAGTAAAGTATAATATTTGTCTGGGGGGAGAGGAGGCTTTGGGAGTCCTTATTATGACATGTCACATTCTGGTCTGGTCACCAGACCAGAAATTCCATGCTGGAAGCGGGCCCATCCTCCGAGGCTGTGTTGAGAGTAGGCTTCGACTCGTACACCCCAGCCAAAACTGACAAGTGGCTGTTAGTGGTCGTTAGAGATTCTACGCACTGTTACTTTTTC
>QGOI01002845.1:0-24741 GCA_003313885.1 Boletus sp. MG55
TCAGCCACAGGAAAAAACAAACCTGAACCCAAACCTCCCAAGGTGCGCCTCCCGTCCGGGCTCTTAGTTCCTTCAAGGGTACTAGTCAGCCTATCAGCAAATTTGCAAAAAGTCTTTTTCGGCTTATATGATGCTTATCTAAACCAGGTTTGTGTGCTCAACCTTGGCTCAACCGCGCTTTGCAAAATCTGGCAAGCCCGGGCCACACACGAGTCTATGGCGCTCCAACTTACGGGACGACCCGGTGCCAAGTCCGTGGCGCGTGCCAACGGCGCAGCCGCCGCGAATTGATCCTCTTCACTCAGTTGTTTCATACAACCGGGGATCTACGGCGGGATACCGGGGGCCCCGGCTTTGCCAATGATGCATCCGTTCAAGTTAACGTCACTATGAGCGTTGACAGTGGATGCCGTACATACAACTACAGTGTCGACGTTTCTTTTTGGTCAGCATCCTCCGCGTAGTGACCAACTGACTCATCAGAAATAGTCAAGACAATCAAGTGCACCTAAAGTGGTATGCGGTTTTTGTTCTGCTCATAGTTGACCATCATGTTGATTAAGCTTGAGAAGGAAAAAGACGTTCTCCCGTTCCAGGGTCAAGGCTGAGGCAAGCTGTGGCCAGCCATGCAAAACAAGCTGCCACTAGACGACCACAAGACTATCTATCCTACCCCGTCAATCGTGGATCCTTCAGAAGTACGAAGACTCGGATGTCCCTCAAGGACCTTTTGTCTTTCTTGCTGTTGGCCTCTGGTGTTGTGCACGCGAGTCCTGTGAGCCGTGATACCGGCAAGGCTACTCTCAAAATTTCCACGAAAATCAATACCACTGGCCTTCAGCAACCTCGCTGAGAAGGACCGAGCACGCGCGCGGGCCTGGAAACAGATACCCCATTTCAACGAATGCAGTACTAGCAGTAGGTCGTTCAGTGCCACGAATGCTGCGGTGTTCTACACGGCCGAGGTTGGTGTTGGCACCCGTCCGACATACCGTATGTTTGTCATTTATTCTTTCTTCCAAGGCTGAAGGATTCTAGATACCCTACTGATCGATACCGGAAGTTCTAACACCTGGGTCGGAGCAAGTAGCCAATACGTCCCCACCAACTCTAGTGTAGACACTGGGGGTATTGTTGTACGTGGTTGTCTTGGTCATTCCCGATCTCCGTTTTCACAGTGTTGTAGTGTGTGATGTATGGTTCTGGTGCGTTCTCCGGAGAGGAGTGGCTCGACACCATCACGCTTACCCCCGAGTTGGTGATTCACCAACAATCCATCGGTGTTGCTAATTGGACTGATGGCATCAATGACATCGATGGTATTCTCGGTCTTGGTCCCATTGACCTGACCGTGGGTACCGTTAACAATGCATTTGAAGTCCCGACTGTCACGGACAATCTGTACACTCAAAGAACAATATCGCAGGAAGTACTAGGCATCTTCCTAACCCCAGCTTCCGAGTCCAACATCAATGGGGAGCTCATGTTCGGCGGCTATGACAGCTCAGTCACAACAAGCTCGGTGAACTATGTTCCACTTACGACGACGTTCCCCGCATCGGAATTCTGGGGTATCGAACAGTCAGTATTTTACGGCGGAACCACTATACTGTCGTCAACCACTGGCATCGTCGATAGCGGAACCACCCTCATTCTCATCGCCACGAGTGAGTACTTGAGTAGTGTGTTAGAGACTATCCAAACGCTGAAAGCTCACTCCTTTTGGAACCTTGCAGACGAGTTCCAACGATACCAATCCCTGACGGGTGCAACCCTTGACTCTACCACCGGCCTCTTGACTATCACCTCCTCCCAGTATGCCAACCTGCAGACGTTGTCGTTCAACATCGGAGGTACCTCTTATGACCTCATCCCGAACGCACAAATCTGGCCTCGCTCGCTGAATTATGTCATGGGCGGGAACTCCGGTTCTATATACCTTGTAGTCAACGACATCGGTTTCCGAGACGGGCCTGCTTTTGATTTCATCAATGGCTACAGCTTCCTGTACGATCTCGTTTCCCGTCCACACATGCTAGTCCTCACATCCTCCATGCATAGCGAACGCTACTACAGCATCTTTAACACCAATCGTCGACACTTTGGAATTGCGAAGACAATCTACACAGATTCCAACACAGATTAGAAACTTCCAAAAAAGGTACAGGATAGTGGAGGTTGCCACGCACGCGATCGTATACCGACCGGATGGTATATGTGGGACATGATTTTACAGTAGAGTAAATGCGAGCCATCTGAGCTGGCTGTTCTTTCCGCTTCAAGCTATAGGTGATCTCCAGACATTTCCCAAGTTGTCGTACGCTGCAGTGGCCAGGCAGAGCTGTCGGTTGGTGGCATCGAACGTACTACAAGTAACGATGTACCACCAATGTCGACTTGGTTGCGACTCTCAATACAAGCTTTGCTCTCTCTCGAGATCAACACAAGTGCTCGGAGTCTTTAAAAGCTTCAGCTCATGCTGACAACCGACGCCCCAACATTCCAACATGCGATAATCAGCCTTCCGGGGATGCTGAGCAAGCCGATTCCGGCCCATTTTCACTTAAATTCTCCTAGTATCTGCCAGAATCGTCGTCACTTGTTTTGCGCTGATGAATGACTGCGGCGCTAATAACACGGTTTTACTTTTTGCAGGGAATCAAATCATTATTTGTGCACATGTTTGCACCGTATGGCAGGGGCAATGGAGTCTTCTCCGGTCCCATGCGAGCACAAAATGCTCCGAAAGTTCTACTTGCGCCGTTGGTCACATGGTCTCCCCATCATGCGATTCAAGTTGGTCTTCCGGATCACGATTGTACCTGTCCATCAACTTAGTCTCCTGTCGAGGCTGCAGCGCAAGGCGCGCTTGCACTGTGAGATTGCATCGCGATGGCATTTGGATGGTGCGTTTAGTTGTGTTATCCCTGCGCACGAATCGGCCGCTATTACTGATCCCTCTCAATGGATAGTACAGCGTATCATCACTCTGATCAACAGACTCGTCCTTGGCAAAGGGAGGTGCTTTACATGAAGGTGTCTCTGTTATCTCTGGTAAGCCGCATGGATTTTATTGAGCGCCTCACAGGTAACCAAGGAATGATATGGCGGCTTCTTTTGTTTTCAGCTGACCCCTGGCTTTTTTCCCCATCTGTGCTGGTACATGCGCGGATCGTGTCTTTGGAGGCCTGCAAACATGGACATGGACATTCGCGACAATCACGGAACACATGCCCTTCCCGACTCGTACGTGTGGCTCGTTGCTTGATACGGGAAAGTGCACCTTATGCATACTACATTTTCGCCATATAGGAAATAGAGTCCACAGTATTTAAGAGCTCGAGATCAACCTCGGATTCTTCAGTGCTGTAGTTCACCATGTTCCCTACTAAAGCTCTCCTCTCATTGGTCCTCGTTAGCTTGACTGCCGTGGATGCAAGTCCCCTCAGTCGTAGCACCGGTAAAGCTACTCTCAGCTTCGCTACGAGGATTAATGAGAGCGGCACGCTCAACGTTATCGAGAAGGACCGCGCTCGTGCCCAGGCTTTCAAGAACGCTGGCCATCTGGGAAGACGCAGCACGTCTTTTAGTGTCGCAAACAGCGCAATAACCTACACCGCTCAAGTTGGAATCGGCAGCCCCGCAATAGACTGTACGTGGATCAGTTGCGGATCGGGCCACGAAGGCTAAGTGATTATAGACACTCTTCTGATTGACACCGGAAGCTCCAACACTTGGCTCGGAGCTTCCCAGGCATACACCGAGACTAGCACCAGTAAAGACACTGGGAACACTGTTGTACGTTCCCCATGCCTTCATACTGATTGCGTCAAACTTAAAGGCGATCATAGTCGGTGTCTTATGGTTCTGGAAACATGTCTGGAGAGGAGTGGACCGATACTGTCACGCTCGCCTCCGGTTTGGTGATCGAGAACCAATCCATTGGGGTTGCCAGCTCCGCCACCGGTTTCTCTGGCATTGATGGGATCCTTGGTGTAGGTCCTGTCGACCTGACTTCCCGTACGGTCAGCAACACGAACACGGTCCCTACGGTATCGGACAACCTTCTCTCTCAGGGAACTATATCTGAGGATGTACTCGGGATCTACTACGTCCCTATTTCCGAGTCCAGTAGCACCGGGACACTCACGTTCGGCGGCTACGACAACTCGGTCATCACCACCTCGGTGACATACACTCCGCTCACGACGACCACCCTTGCGTCGAAGTACTGGGGTATCGACCAGTCGATCTCTTACGGCGGAACCAATATCCTGTCGACGACTGCTGGCATCGTCGACACCGGCACCACCCTCATTCTCATTGCTTCGGGTGAGTGACGTGTTGAGACTATCAGACCACTCGCTGACCTCTTATATCGGCGCCTACAGATGCGTTCCAGAAATACGAGTCCGCGACGGGCGGTACCTTGGACTCTGCCACCAGCCTCCTCACCATCACCTCCTCCCAATATGCCAACCTGAAGACGTTGTCGTTCAACATCGGAGGCACTTCCTACGACCTCTCACCCAACGCACAGATCTGGCCCCGTTCGCTCAACTCTGCCATCGGTGGTAACTCTGGTTCGATCTACCTCATCGTCAGCGACATTGGCAGTTCGTCCGGATCTGGACTCGACTTCATCGATGGGTACACTTTCCTGTACGTGTTCCGTTCGTGTTTTTCCTCGCCCGGGGGTACTTAGCGTCCACGTATCTATTTCAGCGAGCGCTACTACAGCGTGTTCGATGCTACCAACAGGCAGGTCGGCTTCGCCTCCACGGCTTATACCGATGCGACCACCAACTAGAGTTTCCCCGTCGTGTCATTTCGGTCTTACCGCATATGATGCTGTCTGCCTCATTCTTACGAAACGTTCCATCGCGTTTCGGTCGTCACTGAACAGACTGGTTTTAATATTGAGCAGATCATTTTAACCATCTGTTGTTCGTTCGTGCTGTACCTGATCATATAGTCATCATACATAAACGCTCTTTCACCTTACCATTTCTAAATATATTGGGAACGTTCCGCCCTGCAGTACGTCTCTAAGCCTATCCCCCAACTACAGGTTACAAAAGAGTACGGTAGCAAGGAGAACATGCCAGACATGTGACTCGAATATCCATGCTATCATGATCATACTCTACCGAGAGGAACAAGCACGGTTGTTTCTGACGCCAGGCAGCACTTCCCGGGTTTTGTATATCTGTGGAGTAGTTAACGTCTAGGCATGAAGAACGACGTATCACATTGTTTCCAGGTCTCTCGTGCTTTCAAAGGTTCAAGCAGAGTGTCTGCCCTACCACTTTCTATCGATTTCATCAGCGCAATATCCCATGCCTTGACATATAGCTTAGCTTATATCAGGACTCTCCGTGATCAACTTTGAATCTACATTAATGACTTTAGTCCAGGCGACTTCAGAGCGCCGACGATGCGGATGTGTGTAACAGGTAACGCTGACGTCATTCCAGAAACCCAAGAACGTAATCTAATCCTGTCAAGAATGCCTCTCCGATGGCCGCCGTCCGTTCAAGGTCGACGTCCACAGCGTTACCATGTCGGCGACCCTGGGCATCTTCGACCCACGGTATATCGAGTGGCAGAAATACGATGCCGAACCGCGGTAGAAGCTCCTTGAGCACCATGTTTTGCAGATAGACTACACACACGTCAGCGCGAGGTAGCATGTGATCGCTCCACGTACTCGCCTTGTGCATTGAAGAGCAAGGTCCACGGATCTTCGCGCGAGGCTGTGTTCGTGGTATCCGCGGTGATGAGCGCCGAGAGCTGCAACGCGAGGACATGCTCCGCCGGGGATTGTAGTTGACGGCGGTGAAAGAACGGTTGCTGCATCATGTCTTGAACCGTAGAGCGGACGTGCGGACGAAGGAGCATGGTCCTCGCGGCACCTCGGCCCGGTAAACGATACCAATTACTCGGCCATACAAGTCGTTTCCGTCTGCTCGGACGAACCTCCCGTCGGATGACCCGCAAAAGCTGAAAAACGTCGGGCAAGAAACGAGACACGGTGAGATGCACAGCCGCGTTGAGGATTTCTGGCGATCGTGGGACCGGCTGGTGCGCGTGCGCGTCGTTGTGATGCTCATAATCACTTGCAATCGCGGCGCGTGATTTATCCACGTAGTCCGGCAGATCGTGCAAGAAGGACCAATTTCCTGTGTATGTTTGAGCGGGTGCGCTGAGAGGACCTCGTCCCAAGACGACGATGTTGGCTTTCCTGGCAGCCGCGAGCCAGTACGTCTCACGCAATCGGACGCCCGTCATCGGATCCACATAAGGCGAGGTATACTCCCTGGAAGACTCGTTCCGCGAAGAAAAGAGGGTATCGGAGACGAAATAGTTGACCACCGCGGACTCGGTCTCGATGAGTTCTTGTGTCGTCGGCGGTTTGATATAACGCGGTAGCGGTATATCTTCTCGGAAATGCTTGTAAGGCAAACAGATGTGGTGATGGGTACAGAATTCGTGGTGCTGGCACGGAAACAGCTTGCCCTCGGCGCGTTCCCTGTGTTGAAGGAGGTGTACATGAAGGCGGTAAATGTGCTCGCCACCGATCATGGTCATCCGCTTTCCTGCAAGAGATGCACACATGTCGATTTGATGCATGTCTGCGACGCGACGCCTTTTGACCGAACGCGGACCGAAAGGCTCTTCGAGTGCTATATTATGATGTTGTGATAATTCCTGATGGAGGCCGTCGAGAGACCGCTGCAGCCGTTCGAACTTCGGACCGAAGTGGTCCATAGCATTCCGTTCGGAAGTAATTCGCAGTTCATCCTCGTAGGCCTCGAGAAGAGGTCGCATCGCCTCGTGCACAGAGTCACACGCCGCTCGGAGCGACACGTCAGCGAGTAGACGGGGACGGTCGCCGGACGGCCAAAGTAGATTCATAAACGACCAAGTGCAGAGGAAGATGTTGGCAAGAGCAAGGTATGACACGAGCCAGATTCTTCGTCTTCTGGTCATCCTGCTCAACTCGTAGTATCTAGAGCAGAGTCAAAAATCTTGAAAGTCGGTAATAACGATGAATTATTTGAGCCCATCAAAAGAAAATAAATAAATAAAGTACTAACTCATCATCTCAAGCTTTGGCAAGGACTCGTGTTGTTGCGATTGCGATGAAGACGACCACGGCGACCCTCTCAACGACCGTTCTCGGGAAACGGAGAAAATCTCACCTTCTATTACGGCTCTCATCCAGTCCAGCGCTGTCAGATTCAGAGGCTGCCACAACGACACCCACGACCGAATTTAAAGCAGCACTCCGGATACCCCTCGAAGTCAGCAAAAAATCACGCTACCCGTGTACATATCCCGAATGTACAAAGGCCTACTCAAAACCGTCGAGGTTGGCGGAACATCAGCGGTCACACACTGGCGAAGTCAGGACTATAGTGATTGATATTTCACCCTGCTTTCTCATTTTTTCCTCCATGTAGCGTCCGTTTGCATGTAATTCATGCGGAAAGTCCTACCTACGGGAGAGCCATTTACAAGCGCACAGCAAGAGCCATTTACCCGAATCAGAGAGACCCTATGTGTGTACGGAATCTGCGGAATGTAACAAACGCTTCTGGACGTTTCATCATCTTGTCGTCCACGAAAATTCACATAGAGGGAACAAATCTTATATTGTCAGTGTGTTTCACGTCCTATTCTGCCGATCTCATGGAATCCGTCTAGTGCCCAGAAGCAGACTGCGACAAGGTGTTTTCCAAACACCACCAGCTGCGTACTCATACTTGTGAAGTACATTCCCCGGTGGGGACAAAACCGTACATCTGCTCACATCCCGGATGCGCAAGATCGTTTGCAACGAACCAGCAGTTACGAAGTCACGTGAAGACACATGACGGTATGGATTGCACGTCCAGGTTCAAGTGGTCCATATTCATCTCTCCACTACAGACAATAGATACACTTGCTCGCATCCTCATTGCGTACCAGGTCCTGATAAAGATATTGTTTACTTTGGCACGTGGACGGCCTTGCAGGCGCATATACGGAATGATCATCCCCCAACATGCATCCACCCCAAATGTAATGGCCGCACGTTCGCATCGCAGTATAATCTTAGAGCCCACCAGAAACTGCATGAACAGCAGGAAGCAGAAGCGGACCTTTACTACGCTGACGGGGCCGATGCACGCGAGGATGCAACCGATGCCGAGGGCTCGCAACCTCGCAAACGAAGGCGTGGCGGTGAACTCGGCCGTGACTGGAAATGCGACTTTGCGGGCTGTGGTAAAGACTTTAAATCAGTCAGTTCTACTTTAGAGTTGCTCGCTATACCACATGGACTGATATCCTTGTGCAGAAAAATGCGTTGACAACGCACCAGAACGTCATCCATCTAGGTCAACGAGACCATGTGTGCCCCCACGTACACTGCAACAGCGCTTTCAGATACAAACACCTTCTCGAGCGCCATCTAGCTAAGCTACACTCGTCGAGAAGTGCCCACGCAGCGACGACTTCGGAAGAAGAGACCTCGACTACCGATACAGATGACGCTCTAGATATCGAGGCGATCACTGGTAAAACCTATGCGGCCCGCTTACAAAACGCAATGTCTATACGTTGCCCATACCCGCACATCGACGCACTGGCAGCGTCAAGTGCCATTCTAGATGCCTGTGGACCATCGTTTAGCAAGACGTGCGAGCATATCTTGACGCGTGCCTACGACCTTCGTCGCCACCTCAGGTCAGAACACGGGGTAGATACTGAAAAGGAGAAGGTGGACGCGTGGGTCAAGGCGCAGAGGCACGCCACACAAATTAGTCCCGCTATCTACACGTTTGCAAACCCGTGTAAGTAGACTCTCGCTTGTCAACGCTAGTCACCTTGCGTTGCTGCAAGTTTCGTTCCTGGCAAGTTCCGACCCGTGATACCCTTTACATTATCATCAGATCTACAGTAAGTACTCCAGGTTGTTGTTTGTCCAGCGCTTTTCTGTCGTGTGCCGGACATGTGAGTTGCCATCGTCTGGGCATTCCTGGCCTCATCTCGTGCTGACATCACGTACGACTGTCAGTCTGCCGATTCCATCCTGGGATGAGATACAATCCGCTCGCCCGTGCGCGAGTACGGTGACGTCTGGTTACACCCTGCCTGCGCACAGGCCGCCGAGGCCCGTCGTGGACAGCCCGAGCGACGAGTCCGCGATGGCGCATGCTGGAAAGCGCTGAGTTTCCAACATAGTATACGTATGTGGACGGAAGATGATGAGATGGAATGGAATATACCTCTTTGTAAATCGTAAGGCCTAAGCCCGTTCGTTCTTTGTACTCGCCGTGATGGATGTGATGTCTGCTAGGTTCATGGTGACAAAAACCGCCGAGAGACTCTGTACGTGGTCTTGGACGGCGCTGTGCCCGCTCGGGAGAAGGGGGAGGGGAACGATACTATTGCGTGTAAATAATGTACAGGCAAAGAAGGTAATACGACAAGGACGTAGGGGGGAAGGCAGGGAGAGAGTGGCGGAAGCGCAGAGTGCTTTCCGGTCCGTTCCGGAACCTGGAACCTGCTGGGCCGGGCATGAGCTGCGAGGGTGGACGGGACCGAGGCTCGTGCGCTCGGGACCCTATACGGAGAGTTGCAAGATGCCGGAGCGGTGAATGGAGGTCAGGGAGTAGCAATGGGCGGGTGCGACGAAAAAAAAAAAGGCGAGCGCGAGCGTAAGGCAGGGGTGGCACTGCCTTGGAGAAGACGTGCCTGCTTACGTCGCTGGTCGGAAACCCCGTTGCGCCAGCCTTGACAAACTAAGTTACTACGTGGTCTTTGAGTCACACTGTAGTGTTCAGGACGGCCATAAATTCTTGGATTATCCCAGATCGTCTCCCAGCTTCTCCATCACGCTCTCGTACGAAATGGCTCCCAAAGCTCACTGCCAGCGGCAGGCATATATCGACATTGCAAGGTGATCGCCCGACTGTAAGCAGTCGCGACCGTCCGCCGCTTAGACCGTTACGCCAAAAGGCAGTGATACTGAATGGTTAGCATTCAGTATCCCGAGCGGTATATATGCTAGTTATAGGTAACTAGGTAAGCGGTAGGCTTACACCGACTCGCCGTCACTCTGTCCAGACTGCAGACCCAGAAAAATACATTGGCGTTCATCTCGCGCCTGCCACCCCAATCCCAGCACGCATATTCGTTTACTATGCGCGCGACGAGTACCATTGGAATAGACCCCGTCACGATCTCACACTGTTACAGTGTGTATTCCAAGAAGCTGCGCTGGATAGCCGTGTCCCACATGTGCCGCCATGGGCGGCGCGTCGCGCTGACCTGACCCGTTCTATGGAGCTACCTCCTCATGGTGTCATGGTGGTAGACAAAGGCGTTTATTTTCCCGGTCGCTAGACTCACTCTTGCGGGTGTGCGTACGATTCGCGAAATCCAGGAAGAATGTGATGCTGAACTTCATGGCGCGAGTGGCCAAGCACACAGGATGATTCCAGGTATGTTTCCTCGCGCTCGAACTCACGCGGAAGGACATTGTACGCGTGTTGCAGATGCTCTCCTCGCGAAAGGCGCCGCTCTTGCGCATTCTCAAGATCACAGTTGGGAGGCATAAGCGCCTCGTCCGATTTATGGATCGACGCACGCATGATTTGCCCCATGCACCCCATGGAGATATCCTCTTCAACGGAGATGCACCGGTGTTCCGTGAGTTGGAGCTGACAAACTATGGCCTACCATGATTTTTGCTGACACTCCGTGGATTGTCAATTCTTCGGCTGCGCAACCTGACAGCTTCCGTTCGGCTTACCATACTGGAGCTTATGGCGGTACTTGGCCGTATGCCGGGCCTTACAGAGCTTCATCTCCACGACGCGCTTCGTAGAGGTCCGCTTACCTTGTCTTGTCAAAATTCTGAGAAGTTTCGTCTATCCTCCCTCCCTCGCATTTTGATCAGTGCACCTATCTCGGAGACCGCATCACTTTTATCCTACGTCGAGATTCCATTAACCACAAGTCTGATTGGGATATTATCAAGAAAATGAGCCCAACGCCGATGACTTCATTCTGCTCGGCTCTTTTTCTCGGAGTGGTTCGACTCATCCACGAACAAGTTACCCCCCTAGACCTCATCCCCATTCGTGCAATAGCCATAGACAACCGGCATACGAAAATGGGCTTCATCCTTACTGCATCAGAAATCTGTTGTGATTGGGATTGGAAGTATGTCAAAGATTATAATCGCGACGTCCGGCTTATGGTGGCTATTGAACCATGGTCATGCCCTGCCAATAACACTGACGATATGATAGCCAATATTTGTCAGAGCCTGCCGCTTCTCGTCGACGTTCTGGATGGAACACCTCTGGCAACTCTAAGAGTTACGGACCATCAAACTGATTGGAAAAGGTCTTTTGGATCTCATTTCAACGCTTTCGATGCCTACTCTCTTTCCCCTGCCGAACAGGGAAGGACCAAAGGGTCGAGGTGGATGGTCTTCGCACCATCGTTGGAGTAACTAATACTCGAAAATGTGGGGTTCGTTGACTAATAGGATGAAGACGTTGCGGAGCTGGTTGGGGTGGTCGACTTTGTCGACTGGGACGAGAGAGTACGAGATGATTCGAGGCACTATACTGACTCTGATGACGCGACCATCCAACATTGGTCATAAATCTCGTCCCGATCCTGATACTCGTTTAGTCCTTTGATCCACACGTTTTGTCCGTCGATCTGCCTAGCCCTTCGTCCGTCGTCATGCACTTATTTGAATGGGAAACGGATCCTGCTCGGTGTGACCGACAAGTAAGAGGAATATATCAAAGTGTTTTACATTTCGCACAGGGCAAGCCACAACTGTGAGTGTGTTTTCCCGAACAAGTCGGAACTTCAAGCCAGTTAGTTGTTAACGATTCAAATTCGAGTGCAGAAAGAGGCTCGAGCACTTTCCATAACACTCGTACTATACTATGCGCATCACCAACGCACAAAGTGACATTCGATACGGAGACAAAGACACAGTATGCAGTTGTTGGAAAAAGACATGATAGCTACAGACGGGAGAGAAACAAGCAGCACCACGACGTTTCGCATCACAATTCACTCAGCTGTATTGATAGGGAAGTCTTGAAAATTCTTCGGGTTCTTGACCCCATACCACTTCAACAAAGCTGTGCAGTTGAGACAAGGGGGCATTAGCTGTCCTTTCTCGTTCTTCCAGATAACTTCTCCGTCGTAGGGGCCTTGCGTACTACGGACACTCAGCGCGATGCCATAGCTGCGGTCGACGTAATTCTTATCTCTGCAGTGAACATTAATCAGTCTTTCCACTCCTCGAGAAGGGGTGACATACGCCAGGATATACAGGAATGGATATGTCTCGCCGCAATTTCCAAAATTTGTGCCTCCATTTCCATTCGCCTTCTCTATTTCAGGAGATTTCCCAAATTCGTCGTATGGACTTTCCAGTATCCCTTCAAGATAACTCCAACGTGTCGTCTGCGTCCTCTCTTTCCAGATCGAGCTTGACCTTCCCGGGTTGAACCCTTTGGCACTGGTGCCGAGAAACGGATAAAATACGCCGTCCGTGCTGGTAGCCCAAGTGATTTGGGCGGTGGCAGGTGTCCAAGAGCTGGCGCCGTCTGCCAACTTCTCGCACCACTTCCCGTACAGAGCGACGAGAGGAAGGGAGTAATTCGTCGCCGTCAGACCCGCGGAAGTTGGAGCGCCCATTAGAGACAGGAAAATGCCCAAGAGGTCGTGAATGATGAAAAAACGCTGTTTTTGGGCATTGATCCACGGCATTTCGCCTGTCGTCACAAGATTACCCTGCGTGCGCAGGAGTTGTTGAGCGGGAGCGGGTTGATTGTACGATTCCCCGTCCGGGCTGAACGAAGGCTGGGAATGAAAACAGGGTAAGGTACGATAAGGGTTACGATACTGACCGTCTGAGCGAGTTTATGTCTGTGTAGAGCAGATTGAATTCGACCTTGAACTTTGCGGGTGCCTTGTAGTCCTCTGGCTTCTTAGATACTTTCTCGAGGAATTTGATTATCTTATGATGATCAGAACCTCAAGAGGCGTCCTAAGGAAATGTGAGGCTAGCATACGTTCTCCTGGCTCCATTCATAAGCTTTGTTGAACGGTTCACCGAATTGGTCTTTGAACGCAGCGATGGGGGTAAAGTCAGGATCCATGGCAACGGGAGAGACGTGTCGGATGAATGTCAGAAGAGGAACGTATACGGCCAACACTACTTGGCGCTGCATGGACTTGGGAACTGATAACTTATATATTATGTAGGTCGGTTCTGCGTGTACCCGATGTAGGTCGGCTCAGTGTATACCCGGCGATGCAGGTCAGCTTCGATTGACACCTGGAATGTTGGTTAGAAGCGGCAATACGGCAATTCTAGGGTTGGACGGAAATGAAGAGTTTCTTACTATACTACTCTGGGCGAGTGACATGCTCACTGGACGTAGACAGGAAACGAGACGGACTCCAAGTCAGGCCCCATGACATGTACGACTTGAAAGGACCGTGACCAGGACTGCTTGACATGTTTCTTGAAAGAGTACTACGCCGTAATGACTCCGTGTGTTTGCATGTCATGTAGTAGTATTGCTCGGAGGTGAAGCCCTGGTACAATGGGTCATGGCAGTGTCTATTACATGAGTTGGGTATGGGGCGTAACCCAAAGTCTCAAGGACGAGCTGTAAAAGTTGATATTCGATAGAGCAATTGAAATGGGCTGGAACAGGACTTACGGTACATACCTTTCGAACATACCGCTACCTACTACTGCACCAAGTTTGCAACGTCTACAAAGCCATACTAGTTCTTGTAAACACAGAGGACTTCTCCGATTAGTAGAACCGCACAGTATCTGAGTGTTGGTCTTGTCAATCAAAATTCGGTTAGCACTGAGAGCGCTGGAGACTATCATGAATATGGAAATGTCGTACACAACCGCAACGGACATTATCGTACAATTCCCAGAATCCCATGTTTTCACTGTCTACGGGTTAAGTACTGTCAGCTTCAACCCTTTCAAGTAACCCTTCCCCTCTCCAAGCTTGTTTATGCTTGCCCGAATCTCGTCTATCCCTAGAGCATCAATGAAGCAAACTGAAGACTCTATCGCGTTCCAAACATAATACGACGTCTTTCCAATGCTGGGTGAGGCCTGGAAGATGTAGAGGATATTGCCGTACTGGGGGTCGTGAGTCCAGATAGGTTCAGCATTGCTGAGGCCGTAATCCGTGCTCAGCATGTCCTTGATGTCACCGGATTTACCAGCCCAGTAGTAACTTCTGTACATGAGAGCCTCCTTGTTGGTCCAACCTGTAGGAGGGGTGGTGGCATTGACAACTTCTGTCGAAGCAGAGGATGATGACATATCAGGTATGGATGAGTTGGTGACCTGTCAGCGTATAAGAGTCAGGTCCGCGGAACGACGAGGTCATCCGATGGGACGGCATGGACGCACTGTTTACAGACGCACTGTGAGTCGAATGCTACTTGGTATGAAATGGGGGCTGTTATGAGTTAGACGATGCCTCCTAGCCTTTTGTACCAAGATGAGGAGGCCCCGCCGGCGCTACCTATTTCGGGTCCGTTCAATTTCCCGCACTGACGCCAAGTTGTTCGACTTAGTTCAATTGTGTAGATTATGTAGTAGTAGTAAACTTCAGTACTAATCTGTGTTTGGTTAGGCTGCCGCTTTAGCTCACATGCTGTAAGATTTCGAACTTTGAGACCGCTATGTCAATATTGTTACACACATTCAAATCAGCCGCAATCAGATGCGGCTCAGGCTGCTATTCATTTTAGCTGCTTCGCTGATATGATCCCGACCGAACACCCGAATAACGCGAACAGGGCCCAACAAGCCTTCTGAAGGATGAACCCGGGTTAGCCGATTTCGCCTTCAAATCAGACACTCAGAACCTGGTTAGCCGAGGCGTCCACCTCGTCGTGACCCTTAATTCCCTTTTTCGCAGACCCGTCCTCCAATCACAGCCTCTCGAATGGCCCGTCCAGCGGTAACGTTATGTTGTGCGTTGCAGATAAGTTCACTTGGGGACGAAAAAGGTATAGTAATTGAATCAGAGCTCACCAAACAGCTAGAATCTAGTCTCGGATCCATCCGTAGTGGTGACAGGCAGAGTTCGAATGGTAATTTGCAGAATAGTCCCACTACGTCTGGTGCATTTCGTATGGCGAACCCATCACGCCCGGGTGGTCACGTGAGTGTAAAGCGTCCATTCTTAGTTAAATCGAATATATTTTATCTGCGGCAGCTTCTGTTTTCATCACGATCATGAATGAGTGTCTTGCTCGTGCAAGGACAGAAGCAGGAGAACACTGTGAGCCAGTACGACTCTGAAAAAGTGTGAGCTAGAGCTCACACAGGCAATGCAAGAGCATTGCAGTGGAAAGGCACCTTACCCCATGATGGCAGCTGAGTCGATGCTGCAGAAACTTTGATCCTTGGCCTCGATAGTATTGTCATTGCAGGGACAGGCGCTGGTAAAACAATGCCATTCGTGATACCACTCTTTCGGAACAAAGAAGGCGATTCAGACTCGAGTGGTGGTAGTGAAGTCGACGAGCCGCGCACCGCACGAGACAGTGGTATGGTATGGGTCAAGGTCGTAGATCCGAGCTTGAGAGAATGGATTGAGTCGCCCGCTTGTCGCTGTGACATTTCAGATTGTTATTTTAATAATCCAGGGTCTCGAAAGGGTGAGCAATTATTCTAGTACACTCGTACTCACCTGAATGTGTTTTGCAGCACTGGGAACTTTTTGCGGCCGCTGCGTGGCTCAAGTGAGCGGATACTACGAGAGTGCTGGCCGAGCGCAAACACCGACCAATACCCACACCCGCCTCACGTCTTAGTCCAGTCCAACCAAGTCACGAAACGGCAACGGCAAGCGGCCTATGGCCACTGCTGAGCCTCCCGTCCGTCAGGAACCACCTGCAAACCCACTAGCTCAAGAATCGCGCTTATTTTTTTGGGCTTTGGAACGCATAACAAACCGTGCAGGTGAAGTTGGCAAGTTATTAACTTGCTAAAAAAAACAACCATGTTATTAACAATTGGGTTTTCGCCCCACATCGACGCACTGGTTGCGTCAAGTGCGACTCTAGATGCCTGTGGACCATCGTCTAGCAAGACGTGCAGGCATCATGGTCTTGACGCGTGCCTACGACCTTCGCCACCTCAGGTTGAAACACCGGGTAGGCACTGAAAGGAAAAGATGGGTCCAGGCGCAGAGACACGCCCTGTGACACAATTAGCCCCGCTATCTAGTTCCATCTAGTTCCCCTACACGTTTGCAAACTCATGTAAGTAGGCTCTCGCTTGTCAACGCTAGTCACCTTGTGTTGCTGCAAGTTCCGTTCCTGGCAAGTTCCGACCCGTGATACTCTTTAGCCTATCATCACAGTGTCAGATCTACGGTAAGTACTCCAGGAAGTTGTCGTTCGTCCAGGGCTTTCCTGTCGTGTGCCTGCACCCCGGAATGTATGAGTATGGACTGTCAAGCGTGTCGCTTCCATTCCAGAGTAACAAGAGGGAGCCCTTGTCCAGCCTGCAGCCGGTTTTCCTATCCTTGTTTGATCATAGCCCTCGAGGCGAGGAGGCGCTGTGTCTTGTGTGGATGTGTGTTGCTGTTTGGTGCCGATGGATCGATATCTAACCCCACAGCCAAGCCACAGCATCGAATCATACTAATAGTCCCATTCCTTGCATTTCATCTCTTTATACTTGACGACCACGGCGATGCAAAGTAGACATAGCTTCAACGCGCTCAACTCGACCTTCATCGTCGATGCCGAGTACGAGTTCGTCAAAGAACTCGGTCAGGGTGCCTATGGTTGTGTCGTTGCAGCGCGGCACAGGAGATCAGGCGAAGGATGTGCGATCAAAAAGATCACCAACATCAACACCAAGGCAAGCCTTTTGACAGTCCCTCGTGCACGTACTCTCATGCATGCTCTCGTCTCTGTAGCGTATCTTGACGAAACGATGCCTTCGGGAGATCAGGTATGTATCTCGGCATACAAAGATGATGGGAAACCATGCAACTGATATTGTTTTGGAGGCTGCTACACCACTTTAGAGGACACAAGAACGTAAGAGACATATACTCCTTGCAATCTTGTGGGCTGTCGCTGATCTCAGGCGGACAGATAACTTGCTTATACGACATGGACATTGTTCCCCAGCCCAATGGCAACTTTGATGAAGTGTATCTCTATGTCAGTGATATATAGTTCTTACATCCGCCGATAACAAACGCCATTTATTCACGCTGTAGGAAGAACTCATGGAAGCAGATCTCCATGCGATCGTAAGCGGCGTTGCCCATCGTCCTCCGCCTAATCGCTTACGCGAGCCAATCAGATTCGTTCAGGACAACCTCTCACGGACGCGCACTTCCAGTCGTTCATATACCAGACACTCTGCGGCTTAAAGTATATCCACTCTGCAAACGTACTGCATCGGGATCTTAAACCTGGAAATCTCCTCGTGAATGCCGACTGCGAACTCAAGATCTGTGATTTCGGACTTGCGCGAGGGTACACGCCTAGCGGTGGGACCTCCAAGGCGGCTGGAAACCAGGGCTTCATGACGGAATACGTGGCGACGCGATGGTACCGCGCACCGGAAATCATGTTGAGTTTTGCCAACTACGTGCGTGTGTGCCACCAGACCCGATTTTCGCGCTGCTGATCCCCCTCCGCAGACCACTGCCATCGACGTTTGGTCTGTGGGTTGTATCCTTGCTGAACTCCTGGGCGGAAAGCCGATCTTCAAAGGCAGAGAGTAAGTCTTGGCTTGGCATGCGTGAGGGGGTGATACCAATTTTCCGCAGTTACGTCGATCAGCTGAACCAGATCTTACACTATCTCGGCACTCCATCTGAGGACACCCTCCGCCGGGTTGGCTCACCCCGAGTCCGTCCAATCGCACTAAATAATACGTTTAGGCTAACCCGTAGCCCTTGATCTAGGCACAAGATTACATCCGGTCCCTACCCATCAAACCCCGAGTGCCATTCGCAACCCTGTACCCCCATGCTAACCCCCTCGCTATCGACCTCCTCTCCCAGATGCTATGCTTTGACCCCGCCAAACGAATCAGCTGTGAGCAAGCGCTCAACCATCCATACCTGCAAGTATGGCACGACCCGGCCGACGAACCCGCTTGTGAATCGGTACATTTCTTTTCCTTCCGTGTCTGCGCAGACGTCTAATCTGCTCATTCCATTCCCACCTTCATTTCCCCCTCTGATCCAATGTGACGCAGAAATTCGACTTTTCGTTTGAGGAGGAGGACTCGATCGAGGGTATGAAGAAGTTGATCGTCGAAGAAGTGAGCTCCTTCCGAAAAGAGGTACGCGCACAGGCAAGATCGACAGGACAGATCCGTAGGCAGGACAGGTGAGCTGCAGTCGTCTGGGCATTCCTGGCCTCATCTCGTGCTGACATCACGTACGACTCTAAGTCTGCCCATTCCATCCCGGGATGAGATAATCAGCTCACCCGTGCGCGAGTACGGTGACGTCCCTGGGGCGACGTCCGGTTATACCGTGTCTGCACACAGGCCGCCGACACCCGTCATGGATAACCCAAGCGACGAGCTCGATCGGGAGCTCGCGAGGGCACATGCTGGAAAGCGCTGAGTTTCCAACACGGTATACGTGTCCCTGTGGACTATATCGTGGATGGAAGATGGAGAGATGGAATGGAATACATCTCGTCGTAGATCATAACGCCTAAACCCGTTCGTCCTTTGTACCCACCATGCCTTGGTTTGTTGGTAGTTGTAATTGATGCACCTAGAAGTTGACAACATGATGAATTTGTGTGACTTGGGGCGCCTCTAATCGCTGGGCTCCAGCTGCCATTCTTCTAGTGCCTCGTTGCACGTTCGTTGTAGATGGTGACACCGAGAGAGAAATTCAAACACGCATTGTGGCCGAACTGTTGAAAAGGATAAGTGACACGGTCTTATATATGTTCCGCGCCTGCTACTAGGGCTTCGGTCGTCCTGCACTGATATCTAACCCTGAAATGGCCACCCGCCGGGTAAGCCGAGCCATACTTGGCAGTTTTAGCTTCAGAGTCAAGTAACTTGGCCTGACCGGCCAGCATGCATCCAAGTTAGATTGGGATTCGCAGTTTACCGTTCTCTGAAGGTAGAGAAAGAGTGTCAACTCTCACATGCACATATCGCCCTTTTATATTACTGCTAACCAGGTTTCCACAAGTCGTTCTACCAAGCCAGTCGATCGCTGAGGATTTCAATTCAGGTATAGAAGGAGGCTCGAGTACTTGCCATAACACTCGTTCTGTACTATGCGTATCGCCAACGCGCAAAGTGACGCTCAATACAGAGAAAAGGACAGCATGTAGTTGTCGGAAAGGGACGTGATAGCTAAAAACAGAAGAGAAACAAGCAGCACCACGACGTTTCGCATCACAATCTACCCATCTAGCTCAGGCATAGAGCTCAAAATTCTTCTGGTTCGAGACCCCATACCACGTCAACAACTGTTTGCAGTTATCGCAAGGGGGTTTCATGGGTCCCAACACCCAGTAGTCTGCTCCATTGTAGTCGTCTTTTGTGGTTGCGATAGTCAGCGCGATGCCATAGCTGTAGAGAACGTAACCCGCATCCCTGCGTTGGACATCAACCAGTCTTTCCACTCCTCGAGAAGGGGTGACTTACGCCAGGATATACAAGAATGGATATGTCTCGCCGCAATTTCCAAAATTGGTGCCTGCTTCCTTCATATTCTCCGACGGGCCACCCTTGGGACCTCTTTGGGGAGAATACCCATACTCGTTGTATGGACTTTGCACGATCCCGCTAAGATAGGCCCAACGTGCCTTCCGCACGATCTCTTTCCACTCTGTCTTTTGGGGGAACCCTCCGACACTCGTGCCGAGGAATGGGTAGTATGTTTTTCCGTCCGTGCTGGTAGCCCAAGTGATCTGGGCGACAGTAGGTGTAAATTTGACGCTCTGTGCCAACTGCCTGCACCACTTCCCGTACAGAACGACAAGAGGAAGGGAGTAATTCGTTTTCGTCAGAGTCTGCGTAGTGGGGGGAACGCCCATTAGAGAAAGAAAAACACCCAAGAGGTCGAAAATGATGAAAATTTTCTCTGCTTTGCCATTGGTCCACGAGATTGGCTCTGTCGGATCGACAGCAGTGGCGGTGCGCAGGAGTTGTTGATTCGGACTGTATTTCTTGTACATATCCCCGTCCGGGCTGAACGACGGCTGGGAATGAAAACAGGGTAAGGTACGATGACGGTTATGATGCTGACCTTCTGAGCGAGTAGATGACATTGTAGAGCAGTTTGAAGTCGGCCTGACGTTCCTTGGGAGCCTTGTATTTCTCTGGATCAGCAGAAACATTGTTGAGGAATTGGAGTATCTGTGCGATGATCAGAACCTCAGGGCGCGTCTTAAGAGGGTGGAAGATTAGCATACTTGATCCTTGGTCCATTTGTAAGCCACTGTGAAATTTACACCGAATTGATCATTGAACGCAGTGATGGGGGTAAAGTCAGAAGCCATAACGGCGGGAAAGACGTGTCAGATAAAAGTCAGAAGAGGAACATATGTATATGCAGCCAACGTTACCTCACGCTGTATGAAGTTGAGAATTAATATTTTATGACAGTTCAGTGCGTACCCGGTGTGGGTCAGCTCCGATTGATTCCTGAAACGTTGCTCAGAAGCAGCAATACGGAAGTTTCAGCACCCCACGATCAGAATGTCTCGATCCGTTGGGTTGGGTGGAAATGAAAGGCTTCTTGCGATACTACTCCGGGTTCGCCAGACGTAGACATAAAACAGGGGTACAATTCGTACGACTTTCCATGGTGTTCGTGGTTGGAATACCACGTCAGAGTCGGTGTTTTCATGTCATTGTCCGAACATATTGCTTGGTGAACCGTAGGAGAGTTACGTGAAGCTAGACAAAATTCGGTGAGCATGCGGCGTTACGTTCGACATCTTAAGAACGTGCTAGTTGATGTTGTCGCGACATTCGGATGTCATACAGTTGAAACGCGTCGCAATGGTTGGAACAGTTCTTGCCTTCTGTCAGTGGGCATCCACTATTACGTATGCCCGGGCCCTGTCGGTGGGCAACAACGTTATGTAAGTAGTGACTGCCCGTTTCATCTTCTCCGTGGGGTATGTATGTACTTACCCTTGGGACCTCATTCAGGAGAATACCCATATTCGTCGTATGGATCTTGCATGTTTTTCTCCGAACCCTGCGATACTGGTACCGAGGAACGGATGAAATGTTTTTCATCCTTGCTAGTAGCCCAAGTGATTTGGGCGACACGAGGTGTGAATTTCATACTCTATGCCAACTGCCTGCACCACTTTCCGTACAGAGCGACGAGAGGAAGGGAGTAATTCGTCTCCGATAGAGTCTGGGTAGTTGGAGGAATGCCCATTAGAGACAGGAAAACGCCCAAGGTTAAAATGATGAAAAATGTCACTCTCTGCCATTGATCCACGAAATTGGCTTTGTCGGATGCAAACTCAGTGGTCGTGCGCAGGGGTTGTGAGTAAGGTGTGTATTTCTTGTACATTACCCCGTACGGGCTGAACGAATGCTGGGAATGAAAACGTGTCGAAGTACGATGAGGCTGACCTTCTCAGAAAGATGTCATTATAGAGCACTTCGAAGTCGGCCTTATGTTCTTTGGGAGCCTCGTGTTTCTCTGGATCAGCGGAAACGTTGTTGAGGAATTGAAGTATCTGTGTGATGATCAGAACTTCAAGGTGCGTCCTAAGGAATGGGAGGGTAACATACTTGGTCCTTGCTCCACTTAGTATAAGCCACTGGCACTTGGAAATCGTCACCAAATTGCCGTGGAACGCAGTGATGGGGATAACGTCAGGAGCCATAGCAACCGGAGAGACGTGTCGGATGAACGCCAGAAGAGGAATATTAATGTAGATACGGTCAACGCTACCTGGCGCTGCATAGACTTGGGAATTGATATCTTATACATATGTTGGTCGACTCAGCGCGTACTCGGTGTGGGTCAGTTCCGATTGACACCTGGAATGATGGTTAGAAGCAGCAATACGGCAATTCTACTAGTCCATCATATCAGGACGTCGCGATGCGTAAGGATTGGTTCGGCGCAAATGAAGAGCTTCTCACTATACTACTCTGGGCAGGTGACCGTGACATGCTCACTCAGTGGACGTAGACAGAAAACGGGATTTGAACTCCAAGCCATGACATGTACGACTTGAAAGGACCAGGACTGCTTGACAGATGAGTCCGTGTTTCTTAAAGGAATACTGCGCTAGAATCCGTGTGTTTGCGTGTCATGTAAGGAGTAGTATTGCTCGGAGGTGAAGCGGTGGATGGGCCTCAGAAGCCTATTACGCCGTGAGCTGAGCATGTGGTGTAACACCGCGACCGCAAGGTCTCAAGCTCAAGAACGAGCTGGTAGTACTAGCTTCAAGTTGTAATTGATGTTCGATGGCCTAACGATCAAAGTGTGCTGCGACGCCGGGATAGGACTCCATACATATACCTTTCGAACATACCATAGTCTACCAGCCTGCTTTTGCCGGTTAGCACTGGGTTCACGGTATCATGCGGCAAAATGACCACCGTCTTCCTTTGATTCTTCGATCCCTTTGATTCTTTGATATGCCTAGAGCGTAGCCGCTCGACGGTGAAGTCAGACTGATGGAAATTCTGGAACACTCAAAGTTCAAGTTAGAGTGATCAGACCCATTTTGAATCAACATCGTGGGAAAAAGCGTTGAGTCATTTATGTAACACCTCAAACACGATCGGATAAGTATTGAGAACATAGTCTACACATAGCCATAAACAAATTCCGCCTTGGAAAAACACTAAGTTGCCAATAAATATTCTACAACATTGTGAGAAAATGTATTTACCTCTGTCGGAGAAACTTAGGCTGCCGCAAGAGGAAGAATAAGTTGGCTCAATTTATCTAAAATAATAACAAAAGGTCTGTCATGCCAACAAATTAAATCACATATTCTGACAAAGATGTTGGTTAATCCAAGTTTGGGCATGATGGGAAATATATTCTGACTAAGTTCTCGACACTTATTCTGACTGGTGCCTGAGAGTCAGAATAAGTGTCGAGAACTTAGTCAGAATATATTTCCCACTCATGCCCAAACTTGGATTAACCAACAAAATCAACATCTTTGTCAGAATATGTGATTTAATTTGTTGGCATGACAGACCTTTTGTTATTATTTTAGATAAATTTAGCCAACTTATTCTTCCTCTTACAGCAACCTAAGTTTCTCCGACAGAGGTAAATACATTTTCCCACAATGTTGTAGAATATTTATTGCCAACTTAATTTATTTCCAAGGCGGAATTTGTTTACGGCTATGTGTAGACTATGTTCTCAATACTTATCCGATCGTGTTTGAGGTGTAAGTTCCCTACTGTCACGGTCGCTGTCACTGTCTGTAGGTTATAATTCACTAGCATACTAGGTAAACACATGATACAAAGTTCAGATACACGAGCAACATGGACATCCATACTAAACGTCGTCATGGTATCGACCAACGAAGCGGATATAATATACATCGACGAGATCATATGTCGCCAATGACTCGCCATGGAAAGAAAGAGTTGAAGGCAGACGAACGTGCAAAACGCGCGATCGATGAGAACAGAAAGACGGAAAAGCACCATGGAAAGCAAGACTGGGACGCAGGTAACCAACTGTAGGATGTCACGCCATGATTCGTTCGACATCCGTCAGGGATGCTTTTATGCTCTCGACGATGCAGTTGATCAAGGGCTGGTAGTCACCTTCCCATGCCTGTTTCCATACAAGTATAGGTATGTGGTATCAACAGGACGTATGTCAGCGGAATCCCCAACTTCAAACCGACCGACACTCACCGTGTTCATACTCTCATAATACGCATTTCGCCACACGGGCGAGATACACAGGGGTGGTAAGCCGTGGCGCACGAGGGGGATGGATGATAACAGCCTCGCCATCCGTCCATTTCCGTCCTAGTGTGCATGCGATAGGAGATGAGGGGATAAGATAGGGCCGAAGACAAGCAGACGCTCACGTCAAAAGGGTGACAACGTGTAACCGTGACGTGGATCCAAGCAGCGGTCGCAAACGGATTGCGCCATCGCGCGATGTATTGCTGGATGCATCGATGAGCACGTCCACCAAACAAAGGAAAGACGAGATGAAGTTGACGCATACCCTCCCCATCTTGCAAATGTAATCCAACTGCTGGTCTACCAGTTCAGTAGGACAAAACGCGAGGTTATATTGCTGGCTCCGTATCACAGCCGACTTTTGCGTGGCTTGCCGCGTATGACCAGCGTTGACATAGCGCACTGCGCCGGTGCACCCTCCGACGTCGACGATCTGGACCTTGGAGGTGCGCATGAGCTTTCTGTGGATCGCCTTGATGGTGTCGGTCGTCAGCTGCTCGACGTGATCGGTAAGTTGCAGAACTAATGTGTATGCCTGAGGTCGAGTTTCGTTTCCATTTCACGACGTTTGATGAGTAGACATGAGTGGATGTATCAGTCGAAGATCACCTCTAGGCTAGAGTGACAGGGCACATGCCTCGTCGATATCCAGCAGAGTGTTCACGAGTGCTTCCGGGTCCCTCACTTCGCTCCCCGGTGCGCACTGGACGAGAGAAGGG
>QGOI01002852.1:0-13744 GCA_003313885.1 Boletus sp. MG55
AATGCAATGCTTCTGCGGCCTCTGTGCTGTCGGGAACTTTGCCATCCCGAAAGAGGTGCTCGTACACGTCCTTTGTCACTTTCGGTGCATCATGGTCCATTATCGACCACATTGTCGCAATGACACTACCATAACCGGCAAGAAGCATCCCAGCAGCGAGATGAACAGATTCTTCCGACAGATCTTCATCTCCTTGTGCAGTGCGACAGGCGGAAAGGAACGCAAGACCACCTTGAGGCCGTGACAATCGGATGATGTCTGAGAGCTTCAAACGACGACCGTTCGCGAGGCAAAGCCCGCTGTCGAGCGGATTCTCAGGGTCTTGCACGCCATGACATGCGAAATGTACCCAGTCAACATTCTTCATCTTCTCCATGACGTCTTCGACAGTACCATCGGACTCCTGGAGGGTCACAAAAGAGGACATGGCGGACAATACTCTGATGTGATCGATCTCTTCCTTCACGGACATGAGCCCAATCTGTCCGTCTGTTAGCGGCTGAGGAACAGCAACAATTTGAACATTGGATGAGCGACCATTCGAGTTGTTCCGAGGTGATGATGCAAGAGCACTGAGAGTTGGTACGTAGGAGGAGATGGCGAAATCGGAAAGGATTGTACCCGCCTCAGCTGTACCATAAAGGCCGGCGGCATGTATGGGAAGAAAGGTGAAAGGCCCAGTCGAACACCAAAAGATACGGGTCTTTTTCTCAACACGAGACAGCGGTGTCTGAGAACATGCAAACTTCAGTCGGGAAATGAGGCTCAGATAGACAACATACCGAAAAGCCAAGGGCGTCTAGAATTGGGTGTACAACGTTACTCCAGAGGTATGCAAGAATGCTCCGGAACAGGTCGTCAGGTGCATATCCTTCAATTTGTGGTGGGTTAGCTTTGCCCACGCGGTCATTGCCTTGGATACCATCTCCCATGAATGCAGTAAGAAAGTGCTGTGCTGCGAGATTGCATTCGGAGGCGACGAGTGCAGAAACGTCGTCACGCGAAATAGCAGGATCATTGCACTTGAGCAATAAACGGAGCAGGTTGACCACATCTGGATAGCTAATATCAGGAAGGGGGATGGGAACAACACCCGCTGACTCCGGCATGACGATCAATGCATCACATCGTTGTTTGCTAGCATTGAGGTAGACAACAGGTCCAGGGGGCGCCAAGGCAGCAAGTTGTTCGATTGTCTTCGGAAGTAAGAAGCGGTCAAAACCTGGCAAGGACCGTATGCTGGCAAGGAGCTGTTCTCGTCTGAGAGCAAGGTGATGGTGCCTCTGGACTTCCTCCTCCAGCGACCTAGTGTCATTGACCAAGTCATTCGCCGACCCACAGGATGTGGCATGGTCACGACAACCGGCATGTTCCAGCTCTTGAGAGATCTGATGGAATTCATCAGCAAGGGCAGGATGCTCAGCATGAAGTTCATCAACTGGAGTGCGCAGCTGTAGGAATTGACTCCAGACAATGGAACGTCCTTGCTCGAGCCACTCGACAGCCATTTCAGGACAATCAGCTTCAATTGCAGCGGCGGCAGCATCTCGTGCTACATCAGCAGCTTGAAGGAGTACACGGTGGCGCTCTGTGAGTGGAAGGCCAAGCCATGCCAACTGTGGAAGAAGGCTGATGGTGGTGGTGTATGCATCAAGGAGAGTCTGGGAGTTGCCTGGGAGGCGTGCAGAGGAAATCCAGCGGCAAGCGGCACGAAAGCGGATGAGAGCAGGACCTGTGGATGCCTTACTGGCCACCGAAAAATGCAAGGTGGCAGCAGCGAGATGAGAAGGATCATGAGAGTGCTCGAAACGCTTGATGAATGCATTCCCGAGGTTGTTCCACTGAACTGGCTTGTCGGGATGGCCATTGGGAGTGAGACGCACTGCCTCCTCTTTCATAGAAACGGACTTGTCGATGTCTGCGAGGTCACCGAGGCGCTCAAAGCGACTCAATAATGAGTTCCCGAGGTTGTTCAATCGAGCTGGCTTGTCGGGATGGCCATTGGGAGTGAGACGGACTGCCTCATCTTGCATCGAAATGGACTTGTCGATGTCTGCGAGGTCACCGAGGCGGTCAAAGCGACTCAATAATGAGTTCCCGAGGTTGTTCAAAAGAGCTAGCTTGTCGCGATGGCCATTGGGAGTGAGACGGATTGCCTCCTCTTTCATTGAAATGGACTTGTCGATGTCTGCGAGGTCACCGAGGCGCTCAAAGCGACTCAATAATGAGTTCCCGAGGTTGGACAACCGAACTGGCTTGTCGGGATGGCCATTGGGAGTGAAACGGACTGCCTCCTCAAACATCGAAATGGACTTGCCCATGTCTGCGAGGTCACCGAGGCGCTCAAAGCGACGAAATAATGAGTTCCCGAGGTTGGACAACCGAACTGGCTTATCGGGATGGTCATTGGGAGTGAGACGCACTGCCTCCTGAAACATCGAAATGGACTTGTCGATGTCTGCAATGTCACCGAGGCGCTCAAAGCGACGAGATAATGAGGACCCGAGGTTGGACAACAGAGTTGGCTTGTTGGGATGGCCATCGGGAGTGAGACAGACTGCCTCCTGAAACATCGAAATGGACTTGTCGATGTCTGTGAGGTCACCGAGGCGCTCAAAGCGACGAAATAATGAGTTCCCGAGGTTGTTCAACCGACCTGGCTTGGAGGCATGGCCATTGGGAGTGAGACGGACTACCTCCTTTTTCATAGAAATGGACTTGTCCATGTCTGTGAGGTCACCGAGGCGCTCAAAGCGACTCAATAACGAGTTCCCGAGGTTGTTCAACCGAGCTGGCTTGTCGGGATGGTCATTGGGAGTGAGACGCACTGCCTCCTCAATCATCGAAATGGACTTGTCGATGTCTGCGAGGTCACCGAGGCGCACAAAGCGACTCAATAATGAGGACCCGAGGTTGGACAACTGAGCTGGCTTGTCAGGATGGCCATTGGGACTGAGATGGACTGCCTCCTCAAACATCGAAATGGACTTGTCGAAGTCTGCAAGGTCATCGAGGCGCTCAAAGCGACTCAATAATGAGTTCCCGAGGTTGTTCAACCGAGCTGGCTTGTCGGGATGGCCATTGGGAGTGAGACGCACTGCCTCCTCTTTCATCGAAACGGACTTGTCGATATCTGCGAGGTCACCGAGGCGCTCAAAGCGACGAGATAATGAGTTCCCGAGGTTGTTCAACAGAGCTGGCTTGTTGGGATGGCCATTGGGAGTGAGACCGACTGCCTCCTCTTTCATAGAAATGGACTTGTCGATGTCTGTGAGGTCACCGAGGCGCTCAAAGCGATGAGATAACGAGTTCCCGAGGTTGGACAACAGAGCTGGCTTGGAGGGATGGCCATTGGGAATGAGACGCACTGCCTCCTCAAACATCGAAATGGACTTGTCCATGTCTGCGAGGTCACCGAGGCGCTCGAAGCGATGAGATAATGAGTTCCCGAGGTTGTTCAACAGAGCTGGCTTGGAGGGATGGCCATTGGGAGTGAGACGCACTGCCTCCTCTTTCATCGAAATGGACTTGTCGATATCTGCGAGGTCACCGAGGCGCTCAAAGCGACGAGATAATGAGTTCCCGAGGTTGTTCAACCCAGCTGGCTTGTCGGGATGGTCATTGGGAGTGAGACGCACTGCCTCCTCAAACATCGAAATGGACTTTTTCATGTCCGCGAGGTCACCGAGGCGCTCAAAGCGACGAGATAACGAGGACCCGAGGGTGTTCAACAGAGCTGGCTTGTCGGGATGGCCATTGGGAGTGAGCTGCACGGCATCCTCGAACATCAAAATTGCCTCGTGGACGTCAACAAGCTCGCCATTGCCCTCGAATCGACGACACAACAACCTTCCAAGATCAGCTAGTACTCCAGGCCGGCGAGGGTTCCCATTTGACAACTCCAGCAACATAACCCGTGCCCTCCGTATCAACTCTTCATCATCAGGATTTGCGTTGTCCACCTCAGATATCCCAGACTCCATCCCCTCAATCGCCACAGAGATCTCGGCCATCTGTAATGCGAGGCAAGCCGCTCGGTACCCATAACACTCCATTGGTAAGAACTCCGCCACCCTGGAGAGTAAATTTTTCGCTTCTGTCCTGTCGCTCTCGTCGCCTCGCCTCTGGAAACGGACCAGTAGAGCAAAACTGAGATCGAGGACTGTCCCGCAGTGATCTGGGTGACTACTGGTGCGAAGCCGGAGTGCTTCCCGATACAATGTAATTGGCACATCTAGGTCGAGGTAATGATTATTGGCTTGACAGTGAATGAACCTTGCATTGGCCAAGTTGAACAGTACAGCGGCGCGATTCGGGTGGTCTTGGGGGCACGTGTCTTGCACACGCTCGAAGCACGTGATAGCCTGATCGAGATCCGTTTGGTTCTGGAGCTGGCGGTAACGTAGGAGAGCACGATGTCCGTCGTCTGTGAGCTGTTCGAGCTCGCTCATTGCGTCTGACTCCGGTAGCTATCGCCATACGGTTTGGACACGTCAACAACGAGACGAACGGATCGCTCACGTCAAGTTTCGTTGTGGATTCATTGATGTTGCAAATGCGTCGTTCGGCGATGATTCTGACGGACGAACACGATGGCAAAACCTCGTCCCTCTGAACTAGGAACCTGATGGCTACAAGGAGATGTCAGAAAGTGGATATGACCGTGGAAGTGACTCACGCTGGAGCTTTTGATTCCGATCGAGTACGTCCCCCACGGTAATCTTGAATTGGCGAAGTAATTCTCCGTTTCCGAACCTTGGTCCGAGCTCGAAGGATGCGTAGACCTTGAACGATACGGAAGATGATCGTTCCGATGGCCTTGAATCTTGTTCAGTAAAAAGCAGTGAAACCGAGGAAGGTAGTGACGCACAGGAGGATCTCTTCGTCCCATTCCACCACGTCCTTGCCTACCAATACGGGCTTGTTCAAAGTTTTCGTGATCTTCCCATCGACTTCTACAACTGCATAGAAGCCTGCTGGCACCCGACGGAGGCGAGACACAACATCTGTGACACGGATGTCTGCAAAGGGATTTTAACGATTCCTCCAGTATGCCCCACATTACCACTTACGAGTTATGAAGACATGTTCGCGTTTGTTTGAGTCGTCTGATCTCTTTCTTTGCTGAGCACGTTGTGGTTGCAGGGCAAAAGGTGAAGTCAAGAGTGGATTGTCTTCATCCATGAGCGCAAAGCGCAGAGGGAGGAAAAGAGCACGGAGGAAAAGCATTGGTCGAGTTGTGAGCGGAGATTCTGCAGCAATGGGTTCATAAAGGCTGCCACAGGATGCAACGTTGCCGTGCACACGTTGGATGGAGAGTGGAGCTAACCTGTTGATTCATTTCACTGGCATGAGGTCTACATGGGGCCACTGCTAGTGACACTGCAATGGCTGCGCAACCCTGAGTGGGTACACCTCGTTTCGTCCACAGGACCACAGGACCTACGGCGACCCTCAGAGTCGCTGCGACACAGGTTCTCGCACCTGAATGGTATGAACGCTTGGACGAAGAGATCCAGTCTGCGATCGTAACTGAGCCCTGTCGAGTCCCTCCGGTGCCAATCCCCATCCCCATTATATCACCCTCCACATCTTGTCAACCACCCACAATTTATCACGCGCCCGACTTGAACTCGATGGAACTCGGGAATTGTTGGGATGGAGGGTGACGCGCGGAGACGTTGCACCAGGAGCTTTTGCCTTCGGAACAAGAGGTCGCATAACGTTTGCAGTCCATCTTTACGGACGACGGTGAATGTCGACATCCCGTCGAGCGTCAGGAGAGTCTTTTGGTATGCGCAATATCTTTGACATCTGGTGGTCCTGGATGTTGTTGACGTTGTTTTGACTCTAGTTCTTGAACACATCCTTCACGGAACGACCTAGGTCCATGGGCTGCCACGTCGCAAGGTGTCATTGGGCGAGCGTATTACATCATCGACATCAACATTCCTACCATCTTCGAACCGCACAGCGCATGCAAAATCACAACTTTGGGTTCTCGTCCCAATAATGCACCATCGCTCTCGGCGGCCGTTAAAGAAGCCCCCGTGCCATCACACAGCGACGTTCCCATTGATGATACCCACGATATCCATGTGCGTCTCCGCCGACAAGATAGAGCTTTGCATCGGGGAATGGGTGAGCACTCGGCTGCATAGAGGCAAGTCAAACATCCCCACGGTTTCCATCAAGGAAGAACTGGCCAGCAAAGAGCCCTCACGTGATTCCTCCATGCATTTCAATCGCGGAACAAGTCTCAGGCAGCTCTCAACGCGCTACGCGTCCCAAGCACAAAAAATGCGTTATTGGGTTGTTCGGCATATCTGCCTTGAACCCCTCCCGATTCTTCCCAGGGCCTGCCAAACAACGCAAAGGGGTCAGGACAGTGCCGAATCCGTCGTTGGTCCTACCCGTTCAGTGGGAGGGACCGCCCCAGTCTGTGGCGTCGTCGCCAATTTTCGCGAGCACATTACCATTACGAGCCCCTGCGGCACCTCAGCTGGCGACATCGCTGAACGCAGAACGGAAATGTCCATGATGCACTTGCCGTCGCTCGTGGGTGAAAAGTGTCTCCCTCAGCTTCACTGCGAGCCATCGCGCACGCAACACGCCTCATGGCCTCTGACCCCAGCAGTATCCTCGTCGACCAAAGCCGTGACACAGGTCCGCTTGTCCAAGCCGCTTGCGACAAGCGCCTGTAGCGGGTGTCGTTGCTTGGGCAACGCCAGTGAGTCCCATTGAACGGGTTGCTGCCACCGAGTCCTCGACGCGCGCGTTGAACGCCCAGGGCCAGGTCCTTCGCCAGTCGCGATCGCAGACGAGCGAGCTTATCATGGCTTCTCTGCTGAGGCCCACCCTGGATTCGCTGATGCCACAACTGCAGACATTCTGTGACCCAACGTAGACGTCAATGCCAACCTTCCTCAGCCGGTAGCCAACACACCCGGTTCATTCCCGATCGAGTCGATCATCCCTCCG
The DNA here is from genome assembly GCA_003313885.1 of Boletus sp. MG55. Classification (NCBI taxonomy): domain Eukaryota; kingdom Fungi; phylum Basidiomycota; class Agaricomycetes; order Boletales; family Boletaceae; genus Boletus; species Boletus sp. MG55. Next base: position 6,982 of record QGOI01002852.1, read on the forward strand.
ATGTCCTCCTCCGATGTCCAAACCTCCAACACACCGTCTCTCGCACAATACACCCCTCTACTAGCGCCGGACTTTTGTTCGACATTTTCGCTGCCGAACCCAGTATCGCAGTTTAGCGTCTACCATACAATGAGAGCATACAGTCGCTCACGAATCTATGGGTTCATTCATGACGTGTTGTCACTCACGGGTGCCAAGGAATGTGGGAGTACGGCGCTTGCCTGTCTTATGGTCAAGATGGCGGATCGAGAGGAGGATAAGTCGTGGTCGGACGAGGAAGTGGACGTGCTCAAGAGCGTTATCCAAGTGACCGAGGCAACTTTTTTTTTGTGAGTATAATGGACAGGGTTCGTCGCCTAGTGTCGGTACACCGGATGGGCGAATCACGGAGTTACAAGCCCATTGGTATCATCCTCACCGCCTGCAGAAAACAGTGGATAGTTGTCAGAGAATCGCATCATTCTTCTCCTGGACCCTCTCGCAACAAACACCGCTGATTAGACTGGGACACCTTTGTCGAGCAACGTAGTCGAGTCAGGGTAGGTGCCAAGTTAGCGTTGCTCACAGTGATGACGATATCGTCTGTTGGTGGCGCCGCAGCAACCCTCAAGTTTGAAACGACAAACGAAGAAGAGCTCACGCATACAAAGGGCCTGATTGGCTTTTGCCTAACTCGGTCTCTCCTCGAATCGTGACGAACGGACTCAATTCGACAATCTAATCCGTGGGGGTATCCCCCTTGTCTACGGGCCCAACTCTGGCTCGAATGCAACCGGGGACTCGAGATGCGCGAGCTGGCTTGTTTGGGGATTTATTGGCGCAGGCGGGCGAGGATGCGGAGTATGGATTGCTGCGAAACCGGATTGAAATAACGTCGGGTGGACAGTGCCATTGAATATCTTCTTTTTGGGGATGGAGTGGTGCCTAAGCTTTGTCGGGTGTTGACGGTGTATACCGTAGTCGGTAAGCGCACGTCATCGTTGGTTGTGCCCTGCTAATGCTCGCTGCGCGATCCCTTCGATGCAGGTGCAACCCAGTGTATTACTGTCAAGCCATGAACCTTGCCATCTCGATACTCCTATTGATCCACGCCAGCGAGGAGGAAGTGTCTGTGGGACCTCTGGACCATCGTCAAGTGGATACTCCTCGACAATTTTCTTCTCGTTGTTCCTTACCCGCAGGTACAGAGCACTACCTGTCGACTACAAGCAAGGATACTCTCAATGACGTCCCACATAGCGTTCGAAGCGTTCAAATAGTAATTATGTAAGCGTTCACAATTTGAGAAAGCAGTCCTGCGCATCCTCTCGGAAAGGTATACATGGATGCTACTGAATGTATAGTTGTGTCGTCGTTGAGTTTCAATCTGACCTGAGCGGTGCCTTCTTTGCTGTAGAAAAGTGTTGTGCTGGGTGTGCTGTGGGTAGTCGAAGGCTTACGTAATGACATAAGAGGGCCATTTTACCGTCCCGAGTCCATTGTTTGATCGTTCCAGGTGTTTTTTTGTACTAGGATGCTTTCGCTACGGATGGTATTCGGTCTATTTTGGATTCCTGGATCGAAGCTATTACGTGCCTGATCTGATAACTTGAACCCCGACCACCATCATATCATATCTTCGATCAATGGCCTCGGTCAAGAAACAGCTGGTCGTGTTCGACTTTGACTGGCCAGTCACCATCCTCACACCAAAAGATGACACCCTGATCGTTCACCAGGTCCATGGCAGACCAAGACTCGGATCGCTGGCTCTTTGAAGTCCTCGCGCCCGACGTTCGCAGAAAGATGAGAGATCGCTCGCGAGAGCCCGGGACGACCGTGCAATGGACGGACCTCGTGTGAGATCAACCCACCCCGTCGTTTTGACTCGCCCGCGAGATCGTCGTGATTGACGTCCTTGTCTTTCTTTCTTTCTTTTTGTTCCCCTCCCTTGTTCCGATCTCGAAGCGCCGAGTGTCTGCATGAACTGTCTGCGGAAGAACGTGGCGTACGCAAGCAAGACATCGAGAGCGCCCTCCGCCTGATCCCCTTCGTGAGTCTACTGCCTTGATCGACGCGGGGCGTCGGGCTCACCATTCGGCCCACTCACCGCCTCACTGACAGCACCCCGCCATGAAACGCGGCATCCAACGTCTCAAAGACCCCACCAGCCTCGACACCACCCTCTTCGTGCTCTCCAACGCCAATACCTTTTTCATCGATACCATCCTTCAGGTAACGTCCCCGTTCGATGCCGCACGCACGTTGTAATAGCGATCTCGTCCTTTCTTTCCGTCGATCGTACTAGCACCAAGGCATCCGAGGATGCTTCGACACCATCATCACCAACCCAGCCGACTTTTCTGATCCCGATCATCCACACCGGCTCGTCCTCCGTCGGCGCGTGGGTCCTTTGGACCCACCTCACGGCTGTCAAGTGGGATGCGAGGACAACATGTGCAAGGGTGCGTCCTCCTCATTCGCTCCGATCCGATCCGATCCGATCCGAGTTCGCCCTCGCCATCTCATCATGGAGGACGGTTGGACTGACGTCCCACGTAAACATACAGGCCAGGAACTGACACGCTACCTGGACGCCCATCGAGCCGATGCGACCGAATTCGATCGCGTCATTTACGTTGGGGATGGCAGCAACGATTTCTGTGCCGTCTTGCGCCTCAGGAAGTACGTCCGCTCCACGTGCCGGTGCGTCGAACGCGAGACTCACGACCTTTTTCGTAGCCAAGACGTCGTCCTCTGCCGCCGCTTCCGCGGTCTCGAACGCATGATTGTAGACGAACGCGCACGAGGACCCGCGTCGCGCCTCCGATGCCATCGTCGAATACTGATCTGCCGCGTGGGAAGTCGAGGAAAAGTTCAAAGCGTAGGCACAGCGGACGTCATTGGGCGCCGTCAATTAGTAGCAACCTCGGCCGTTTCGCTTTTCCATACCCATTCTTTTTGCGTCGGTCGGATGATGCTTGGATATTCACGCGTAGTCGTACCTTGGGGAAAAATATACCCCGCTTTGCTTTCCAACGAGCCATCTCTGAAACAAGACGCCAATGACCGATGATCATGCCCAATACGGTCGGGCGTTGCGACCTATATATGATTACTGGGTAAGAAGAGAAATTGTAAAGATGAGTAAGAGAAAAACCATAAGGAAATCAGATGTCTCGTAAATGGTAGTGAGTGAAGGATGGGGATTTGTGCCAAAAAAGGAGGGGATATGAACATTGGTTAGACTGCAATCGCCGTGTGTTATTTCACTCATCCTTGTTTTAAAAAAAGGGTGGAAAGCAAGGCGTATGGGTACGGTCATGTCGGACGGGGATGACAGTCTGGGACTATGGGGGGAGGAGGGCAATACAGAAACAAGGTACGCAAGCAAAGCAAATACATCAAGGTAACGGATATCGTCGCCGACATTAAAAAAAAAGAAAGGGCAAGGGAAGATAGAACGAAACGCACCTCCCCTCCCAAACCCTGCACTTCCTCCTGCGCCTGCTCCTCCTCCTGCACTAGCACCGGGACCGGGGCCGGCTCCCCCGCCGGATCTCGTAGACCACGCGCCAAAACCTCCTGCAGCGCTGTTGCAAATGCTCGAGTTGCGTGTATAGCTGCATGGCGGGTGGCTTCCCCGCCTGTCTCCTCTCCCACTCCCGCATCGCATCAAAACCGGCGTCAAGGGGTTCCGTCCGCCAACCACGTCCTGGTTCATATGTTGCAACCACGCCAACGTGGATGGAATCGCGTTGGCGCATATACGGGGGTGCACGTGCATGTAGGATGTGCTGGGGTAGTACGACGCTGAGGTGGTACCCGGAGGTGGGTTGGGATTCAACAAGCCGGGGATGTTCAGCCTGCTTGCCGCGCCCATGAGATAACCGGATGTACCACCGCTCACGCCCATCTGTCCCGCGATCTGTGCATTCGTGGTCGACTGCGACGCGTACGGATGCTGTGCTGGCTGCGGTGGTGGCGGGGGCGAGGGCTGTTGTGTCTGGTACGTGGACGGCACGCTCTCCGCTGCACCCTCGTACGTCGTGCCCGCGGGCGGTGGTGAAGGTTGTGAGTTGCGCCTGCTGTTGCGCCCCAGATCCTTGTTGGCTCGATATGTATGGATTACGGAATACATTATTTGCCGCCTGCGACGCCGCTTGTGCTTGCGCTGTGTACGCCTGGCGTTCCGCGAGGTGCTGATTGTACGACGCCACGTCTTAGTATTTCCTGGTACCTTTTGGCTGTGAGGGACAAGAGGGGACATGACCGCGATACAGCCGCTTGGGGTCGGCTGAAGCACTGGACGAAGACGATATTTGAGGGGTATATCCATTCAACTAATTGTCAAAGGGGCGTCAGAAGACGTCCCAAGTTGGATGTGGAGAGAAAAGGACGGGGGAAACATTTGAATTCCTCGAGGTGCGCGACTTACTTGGAACGACTGTTCGCCGATGATGAACGGGTGCATTCTAGCCTGCAGACCATCGCTCGATCGGGTTCAAGTTGAGCAAACCCTGACAGAAATCGATAAACGACACGCGGTTGTTGAGTTCTATGTGCGGCATCAGATTTGCACGGAGATGAACCATTACGCAAACAAGAAACCTATGCAGCACGCAGCAAAGAACCTCAAGGGGATTAAAAAAGGCAATGACAACGAGGCGTACCTTTCTCCATTTCATGACCCTGCCGACTCGCCGACCTGAACGTTGGCATGGGTGCAGTGTTGATAATCTCCGGTAGCATCATTTGAAGCACTGCTTCCCGGGGTGTTCATTCGCGTTGTGTTCCCGCGAATATTGCTCCAGTGTCTTGAGTCCGTACTCCTTGTGACCGAACACGTCCACATACGAATCAAAGAATTGTTTCGTTTGCTTCCTCATGTCCAGCATGTAAGTAGGAGGCATCATGGGTTGAACTTTGACTGGATATATGCATACGCTGTCTGTCGTTCGTGACATGAGGACCCAAAGTCAGTTGAGGGGTTTGTTCTCAGCAGAAAGGGCCAAGACGTACAATTTGAAGAGGATGTTTTCTGGTTTGAGATCACAGTGGATCAACCGTGCATCCTTGAGCACAGAGAGGCTGTGCAGTCAACACCTTGACGAGTTGCGTGCTCAGACACTGGAAAATATTGGTTCGTGTTATGCATCATGTGTGAGAGCTGGGTGGTCGGTGCTAGCTTAGTCAGCCCACGGACCACGGGTCGAATTTACCCGGCAGCGAAAAGTTTGACTGTCTCAAGTAGAGTCCGACACCCCTTCACTTTCAAAAGTTGAGCCACTGACTACATCCAAGCCTTCGCGTCTACCAGAACTTCGGCGTCATGCACCACGCACTTGAAATCCTCGAGATCCTCTACAACAACCATCGTCCCCTATGGAGGATTGGGAGTGGGTCTACGAGAGGATGCCCTACACCAACGTTCCGGCCAGGCTAGCCAGAACATGTTGGATATTCAAAGAACGAGCGCTGGATGTGCTTTGATCAGAGTTGCCTGAGTAATACGGTGTGTTCCTGATGCTGTCCACTTACCAAGATCGACTGTAAGTCACTTGTCGTTCCGCACTTGCCTCCACACAAATTTATCCCTCTTTCATAGCAGCGTTCACTCAAAAGACCACTCACCAAGACTGAGTGGGCTACCCTCCGAGGTTATACCTGTCGCGTCTGGATCTTTCTCAACTGCACGCTCATGCATGCGTGTCTTGACGAGCAGTCGATCCCGATGATCTTCAACTCTACCACCAAACCGCTCCTCCTAAAACACCGGTTCCTTTCCTGGTACTATGGAAGGCCATTCCCTCTGATGCACGTTACTGCCCAGCCGTTGAGAAGACTCCACCTCGATTCGAGACGTGCAAACATTCCTCAATATCGGAATATCTCCTCGACTCTGATTCGATCCTCTGTCCACTTATAAAGATATTTCGGCTCTACCTACCTCGCCAATGTGTGGAGTTCGACAACATGATCTCCAATCACGTTCTCAGTTTCCACAGTCAACGGTTCCCGTTTCGTCGACTTTGGGCTTGTGGTGACGTTGGATTGGAAATTTACCCGTTTGCTCACGACCGACTTGTATCCTTGCATGGCCTTTGGAAACCTCCGCTCCTTAAAGATCAACCTCGAACAGTCTGTACGCCTGAAAGACGACGACCTCGTCGAGCTGGGGCCGTACCTCGAAGAGCTTCTCATCAAGGTTGGCACTCTGCTGCTGGTGGAATCACCCTCCACGGTCTCGTGCGACTCTTTCGGAAGTGCACCACGCTGCTCGGTCTGTCCGTCCTCTTGGACACACCGACCTTGACCCACATTTCGGAGGGTATGGACGCGTCGTATCCCTAGCGCCGTCTGAACCAAGTCAATCTCGTCGACTCGCCGCTGGAACCGGAGATGGTCGCCGGCGTGGTGGACGTGTTCGTCGCGCTCAAGTTTTTGCCCGGTCTCTTGTTTGCGTGGATGCACTTCGAGTTGGACGTCGATACACCTCTGGGTTTGCCCGAGAGCAGACAGTTGTGGCAGGACGTGGACACGGAGGTCAAGGTGAGGCTCGCTGCTAGCGAGTCCAAAGACAATGAGGATCCACTGAGGCTCTGAGGATGGCGTTTGGTCGCATCGCGGCCGTGTCTTGATTCTTGAATGGAGCATTTTTGACGATGTTTCTGTTTCCGAGTTAGCTTCTCAGGGACCCCTCTAGTCTAAGTAATGCCCTCTTCATACTCACAAATTGCCGCTCTCCATTCCTCGTACTCAACCTTGGCTGCGCTGTCATCCT
>QGOI01002853.1:0-27138 GCA_003313885.1 Boletus sp. MG55
GTACCTCATAAGTTGCATAAAGTAAGGTTAAAGTTTAGATAAGCAATCTGGAGATTTACTGATGTATTCACCTGATGGCACTCACATTGCCTCTGGCTCTTCAGACAACACCATTAGGATTGCAAATGCAACCACCTGTCAGTGTGTGGCAGGTGAATTCCAGGGGCACACATCTAAAGTCACCTCTATTGCCTATTCACCTGATGGCACTCATATTGTCTCTGGCTCTGAGGACCACACCATTAGGGTTTGGAATGCAACCAATAGTCAGTGTGTGGCAGGCCCATTCCAGGGGCACACATCTTATGTCACTAGTGTTGCCTATTCACCTGATGGTTCTTACATTGTCTCTGGCTCAAAGGACAAGACCATTAGGATTTGGAATGCAACTACCAGTCAGTGTGTTGCAGGTCCATTCCAGGGGCATGCATTTTCTGTCATCTGTGTTGCCTATTCACCTGATGGCACTCATATTGTCTCTGGCTCTTGGGACAGGACCATTAGGGTTTGGAATATAACCACCAGTCAGTGTGTGGCAGGTCCATTCCAGGGGCACACATATCAAGTCACCTCTGTTACCTATTCACCTGATGGTACTTGCATTGTCTCTGCATCTGATGATTGTTGTATTAAAGTGTGGAGGGTACAGAAACTTGCTTCCTTTGATGATTTATACATAAAAGATGACTGGATCCAGTCCTCTAATGGTGCTTGCTTTGGCTGGATTGCCCCTTGGAATAGGAATAGCTTCTATCTTCCCACCCATTCTTCAATCATATCTTCTGATAACATTTATCATCTTGATATTGATAGTTCTTTGTTTGGAGAGTCCTGGGTATCTTGTTGGAAATGATTTCTTACCCCATTTTTGTACTAGTTATGGTGTTTTCTACTCTGTTTCTTCTGTAAACTGGCCAGGTTATTCAAATCCAATATGTATCTTTCAACACCTATCCTGCTTGGACAACAATGAAGCCTGGAGGCACTTAGTAGAATTATATATGGATCCAATGGTTCATCAGCAAACTTGGGATGTCTGTGCAGGTCTGTACAGGTCTGTACAGACCCCTACAGACCCCTACAGGCATCCCAAGTTTGCTGATGTTAGATATACATATGTAGTTCCAAACCTTCCTCTTTCACTTTCTTTCACCACTGGTATATGGAGGCCTCACCACATAGCAAAACATGTGCTATTGAGTACTGTTAAGACCGTGCGGACCGGACAAGACCGGGTCAGACTTCTCCAGGGGGAAACTCCGGAACTCTGGAGTTGGTTGGACGGATGGGACTTTCAGCTTCAGTGACTCGGAGCGGAGCACTGCGCCCTCATCAAGGTCTTAGTCCCGGATTTCGGAGGAAAATGATTTCGGAGTTGGGACAAAGGATTTCCCGGAGGACAAGAGGGTATCTAAGTTGATATTCAGACTAAAGAGAAGTTACATGAATCGGAGGTCTTTATATATGGAGTCCAAAGGAGTATTAGTAAACGGATCAGTAATATGAAATGGAGATTGGTAAGTAAATGGAGTCGGGTACAAATGGGCCGGAGCAGTGCTCAGAGATGTGAAAGCCAGAGCTGTGCGAGCACAGGATCAGAGACGGATAATTAGCGAGATTAGTACATATGGAGACAAGTGTCGTAACAAGAATGAAGAGAGACATATGACGAAATACTAAGTAGAAGTCTGAGGGCTCAGAGTTGCATCCTAAGCGAGATTGCGCCGGAGTTGTCGAGGAGTTGTTTGGAGGTGATCAGAGTTGGTGGTAAGGGATATGACAAGTACTATATATGTAGATGTGTTTATGCTATGGTGCTAAGTTGACTACCTGAGCTATATTTCACAATATAGACCAAGCAGTGGTGATGCATTTTCCAGACACATGTCTGCACAGAGAAACATTGACAACAAATGATACCATGAGTCTAATGACAGCTATGGCCTACAGTGATGCAGCAGCAATACCAAATACTATGAGAGCATAAACAACTATTTCAGTTGCTCAGTGGTTAAATGCACAGATGCATTCCCATGATTATGCACATCAGTAGTCCACTTTTGCTCTTCAACAAATACCACAATCCCATGTGGTGTCATCCTTTTCACTTTAAAGTACCTTTTTATGGCATGGTACAGTATGAATTAGAGTATTTACAGCAAGATGGGGTTGACTCACAGGTTTGTGGATGTGCTGTACCCAAGGCCATAAAGGCTACTACAACAAATGTACCTATAAGTGGATACAAGGACAATGGAAGAAGCAACACGGAAAACATGATTTTAGCATTCCATGATGCATGCTGTCCGAGAGTGCATATACACATTTTTCTTAACAATGATGCTGACAGCCCATGTATTCACAGCAACTTGAGCCACAGGAAGGTCTGGTCCGAGAGGTCAGAAGCTGTCTGTGAGAGGCGAGTGATGTAGCTGACTGAGAGAAAACATGGGCGAGGAGAACACGTATGATGTACTTTTGGATCCTGTATGTCAATCATGTATTGTGAATGTGCATGTAAAAGCAAACACCATGAAGACGAATTCCAAGACGCACCCATACAAAGCCGACAACAAGACCTCGTTGCACGCCATCCTTGTATGTACTTGTCCCAAGCAGGTTTGTAGAGCGATTTGTCTGTGCATAATCTGTAGACCCTAACGACGACGTAGGAAGCAAGAAATTCGAGACAGAGAGTTGCTAGCTGTTGGTGAGTACCGGATCATATCTCAAGCTCGTATTTACCGTGATGTGGGTGCGAGTCGGGTGCCAAGCTCAGCGCTCAAGGACGGACAGGCGCCACCACGCGGTGAGTCATGACGAGTCTGCACTTGGGCTCGTGTCGAACAGCCTGGATGGGTGACAATTCAACGTTCAGCGTGTGTCTTCTTGGCATTGGCTCGTCAACGCTTCAACTTTAAGTGATTTCTATGCCACTAGCCTCATGCTCCACCAATACACTCACAAGTGGAACATCACAGCAGAAAAATGCCCGAAAGCCTTCGGACAGAAACATCAACCTCAGTGGATTATTGCACTTGAAACAACCCTCAAACATGACCCCCGACAGTCACCAAGGCTGGTATACCAGCCTTTACGCACGAATGGTCCCAGTGTTTCATCCAAATCGTCGTCGATGGTAGACCGAATCCCATCCATACCGAAGGCTGATGAAAAGGGTTGGGCAACATGAATGGGGAGAACGGTGTTCGTTGTGAGTGCCTCGAAACAGGACATTTTGATGGTTAACTTATCATAATGTAGACCAGCGTGATTTGAGATGATCCTTCGCTTTGAGTTGAAACAGAATACCTTTTACTCCCTAATGCCAGAGTTCAGTCGCGACGAGGCTGGGAGGGGGTTCTCTGACCGTAGCGTTGTCTGATTGCCTCGACCCACTTTGAGGTTTACTCGCGAGCTTGAGCCGTCGCGCCAAATTTCTCGGACGAAGTCGGGCTGTTTCAATAACTTCTCCAACCTGTCGCCTTGGAGAAGTAGTCGATGACGAGGACGCCGGTGTGGCCTATTCAATGCGTTGTTAGTTCAATACATGGTCACACGCAAGAAAATTGGCTACCATTGGACCCAAAACGGATGAGCTGGCTGTTGATGTAGAATGGGCTGAACACATCAACAAAGTAGAGCAGATCTTCTTCTGCCCGGTTGCGGTCGGCCAGTAGGCTCAGAGATGTACGTCTCTACGTCGGCAAGTATGCCGTGTGGGGAACGGTCTTGAAGCAATCGTCGCAAGACATGATGACCGATTGGGTAAAGACCCACTACGGGGGCTGTGTCATCGTTGCGCTCTGCTCACCATGGCCGGCAATGAAATTCACATCAACGCCAACTTGGGTACATCCATTTGCGTTCTTCTCCTGCTTCACTTACTACCTTTCTGGGTCCAAGTGAGCTCAAGATCCAGATATCAATCAGCCCTGACAAGACCGTCCTCGATCTCAAGCGTCACGTCATCACCGAAAAGTCGGACGTCGAGGCGGATCAACAGAGACTGATCTACTCGGGTATGTCTACAACCCAACCTTGCACCGCCAGATCTCGACTCTAAACCCGCACAGGCAGAGTGCTCAAGGTGCCAACATGTCTCGTCATCTTGGATACCACTCACTCTATCGCTTCCAGGACGAAGACCCATTGTCCGTGTACAAGGCCCAGTCATCACATACCATCCACATGGTCAAGGGTACCGCACACACAGCGCCCGTTTCTGGTCCCTCATCCGCCCCGCCACCTCACCAAATCCCCACCATGCAGGCAGGCCAGAACCCGTCCGATCCACTCACGCTGCTCAACGGTTATATGGGCCACGGTCTCATGGCTGACTTCAACCCATTCAAAGAAATGGGTGTAAACCACAACAACCCCAACATGATCCGTGTCTCGTGAGGCTTCATCCACGATCGACTAACATTCCCTGCTCACAGTTTCAAAACATGATGCAATCACCCGAGTTCCTACAGCAAATGTTCTCCCTCATGTCCAATCTTTGACCAGATCATTGCGCTCCACCCTCACCTCGCATCGATGGGACCCAAAATCCAGCAAGTCTTATCCCGTATCATCGGTGCATCTTATGCTAACCTATCCGTTTCGCTGATCAAGCGGGTCGATCCTCGAAATGTTGTGTACCATCATGCAACTGTTGGCGATGATGCGTAGCGCTAGTGCAGCGGTTACGGGGGTGTTCAAAGCCATGGGAGTCTCCTCTGCCGCGAGTGCGACCAATCCGATCTCGCCTTCCACGACAACACAGCCCGGAATGGGTGCTGGTGCTGGCCTACCCAATCCTGCACTGCTAACGGTGCTCTTGGATGGGGGTGTCTTTGGAGGTGGTCTCGGCGGAAGATTGGGCCCCTGTGGCACGCCAGCGAGACCACCAGAGGAACGGTTCTGGTCCAACTTCAGGTTCGTCCAATGGGCTCGTATGTTGCGAATTCGCCATCTCAGTTTGCCTTGTGTCTTGACCTTTTGAGCAATAACTACAGGACATGGGTTTCAGCAATGCAGCCCAGAACGTGTGTGCGCTTCTTACCGCCGGAGGAAAGGTGTATGCTGCCATAGAGTATATCTTGGTTGGGGCTGGTCCGTGAAAGGGAGAGCGTTGTCACCGTCATCGTTTTGTAAACGCGCATTGGAATTTACAACGTGTAGCTTATTACCAGATGGCTGTCGAGTGATGGCCTAGAGTGCGATCAGTTTTTGACCGTTCTCTCTCTCGTTCCTTGTGTTTGAGTGGGTGGCGTGTCGAATGCTTACTCGTCATCGAACAAGTCGAGATCCGACCATGCGCATCGGTGAGTTTTCAAGCGTGTGATCGTGTTACAAGAGAGATCGGTATTTCGGGCGGAAGAAATGGCTCGGCTTTCGCCGAGGCAGTCCTTCCGCTTGCTGTGACATGGCAAGATCATCTGGCGCCAAACCCTTCTCTTCCACTTACTGTGACCATGTCGCGCAATCCCGTCGACACACACCATGAAGAGCTCAGAAAGCGCATTCGCACCCTCACCAGCCTCCTTCATGGGTTCGCAGTGCAGAAATCGCCATCCAAGCAGCCCCAAGACATCCTTCCTTTCCTACGTCACTTCACCACCCTGCTGACCTGTGGCGACAAGTACGATAACCACGCAAAGAAAGTCATCGCCGTCACCGGCGCTATCAACGCTGCTAACCAAGTTCACACCTTGGTCGTCGCTCAGAATCCGCACCTAGGGACGTCTGCCAAGTCCCTCTCTTTGGAACTGATCAAGAAAGATAAACGATCGCTCGATGAGGTGGTAAAAGGGTAGGCTCCCCCTCCAGCCCTCTCCAGATTTGTCAAACGTGTTGATCGCTGCCTCTTCACAGCCCATCGAACGCGCTGCTCGTCGACCACATCACAGACGTGTGGGCCGCCTTGTCTGCTTTCGATCCCCGCGCGCGCGATTACCAGCATCAAGTCGAGTCTCTCGAGATTTTCTTTCTCTCGCGAAGCTACCGCAAATTTGCCGTGCGTTTCAAGGAGGACGTCAGGTTGTGTGGGGGCAGACGGTTGTACGACGTGATCGCCAACTGGCTGCCAAATCGCTCACAGATTCCTCGCAAGTGGGTCGCCCCTCCTCGATGGCTACTCGATTTTCAAGGTATACCGCCAATCAAGTCCAGAAGGGTCCAAGGACAAGTCCAGTGGGAGTTCTCCGATGACACCAAGGAAGCCTGGGCCAAGGTGCTGGAAATAATCTTGCGAAAGGTGGACGATGGAGTCGAACAGGTCAAGTCGGGGAAGAAAGCGGAAGAAGAAGCACGCAGGGCAATGAATGCTCTGAATGTGTGGTCTCGCACACTCTATTATTTCATCGTCTGGGACGCGGGGGTTGTGAAGAGTCTGCTGACCGAGACGGACATCGTGGCCAGGATAACGACGACATTTATGCCAGCGAGAGGAAGCAACTGTACATAATTCATTTGCGTGCATTCTGCACAACACCTGATCCTTCAATTCCTAGCTGCGGATGAAACTGGTGGGCCTGGTCTACATCTACCTAATGATTGGGTCTGATTAAAATACGATACAGATGACGACGACGTCGAACTTTGGCAGGAACCGAACGAAAGTAAGGGCGAGCAAGTATTTCGCTATCTCAAGACGGTCGTCGCATGGCACGCCGCAGTATACCGTCTCTCCAAGGACACCACACTTCCCGAACTCTTGAAGAACCTGGAAATCGGCCTCGTAGAGGTACCTCGCTCTCCGTCGACCGTCCTGACCCTACCCCAAATCTCCGATGCATTCTTTGTGCAGTTCCCGGACATGACAGAGCTTCGCAGGGAAGTTCTAAACGAGCTGAAAGTACGTCATCCGAACACGTTTGCTGGTTGCGTGCACGCCGAGGTCACCCTCATGGGTCTCGTGAATTATTATGGAGTTGAATCGCCCTATGCGAGTTACGGTGCGATGGTAAAGAATACACAACACATGCGGAATATCATCCAACCCGTGCGCTTCATTTTGATCCTTTTTTTTTAAAAAAAATACTGAGTATTGTCACACATACTGTAGGTGGCAGACGCCGGGAACGCGGTGATTTCTGTCAGCAAGAAATGCTGCTGGTGCTGCGACTGGCTCGGTCAGAATTTAGAAGCGCGGTTCAAGCTTCCCGGGACGCATGGGATCATGTCTCCATGGGACCCCCCGCTGGTGGGCGTCAGCGTGTCCGTTTTGGAGAGACTAGAGGCTGAATTGTGGCGGGAGTTGCACCGAGCTGTGTCGACCGCGCTCGAGCCGTCGCGCTATTCGCGACACAGTTCTGCTGCGAGCAAGCCTGAGAGAATGCCGGTGGACGAGATGTTTTCTGATTACATGCTCAAAGCGTAGGTCGTGTCCAGACGATGTCTCCACTTTCGATCTCGTGTCATTCGTCACCAGCCTCGTTGACCAAATTCACAACCTCTTTGGTATGCCTCTCTAATTGCTCTCAGCTTTTTTTTTGCCTTTTTGACGACGGGGCTCGTGTCGCGGGAGTGGGTCGCATATCGACAACGTTGCCCTCGATTAATCTGAATTACCCTCTCTGCTTCACTATTCCAGAGTCTGTTCTTTCCTGTATAATCTTGCTTACATGCGAGTGGCAAAAGTGACGGGAAATAGCTCTGTTACACAGGAGGACTCGGAAACTTGAACACCACTATCCGTATCGACGTGATGGCCCGCAGCATAGCATCGCGTGCATACCACGCTAGATATTCATAAGTCACTGTACCTGGCAAAGGAAAGTATGCAGCGCTAACAGGACTCACCTAGGCAGTGTCCTCTTCCCAGCCTGGCACCCACGGATCATGTACGTCGAAATACCATTTCGGTCGCACGGACTTGTCCAATCCGAGTGCTTCTTGCACCATTTGAACGACGTCCTCTTGATCCTCATCGATCAGCATCTGCTCCTCCATCGTGTAGTTGTCATACAGCCCGAGGATTATACTGCAGTCGGCTGTGGCTTTAAATGGCCAACCAAATTCGAGTTCGTACTGGACATATTCTGACAAGTGTTCCGCTGCGACGATCAGCGTTACAGGAGATACGATGTTGGGAAGGTTGGTGGAGTATTCGTTCAAGTTGTGCTCGTCCGCGTATTGGTAGAGGACAGCGTCGTCGACGGGAATGGCAAAGTGGACCAACGGTGGTTCTGGGTTAGCTGCAGTGACGCGATACTGATCTGGAAGTTGATCCATGGGACGTCGCGGCGTGTAACGCTTGCTAAGCTCCTAGATAGAAGGCGCTGGTATGTACTTAGCAATCAGTAGTTGAAGAATGAACGGTACAAACAAGTCTGCGTTTTGCACGGTCGGGGTTCAAGCACTTCGGTTTTGATGGCTGGGTATACATGGAATCCCAGTGGAGGAAATGGATCGCTGTAGATAGACAGGTACTAGACAGAGAGCAGTGATGCGGCAAAGAAGGACTGGGTGAGTGCCACCGAGCGAAACGCGATCACGTGAGGAAAATCGACTCTTTCCGTCGCTTCATCAAATCCTGTCGTACGGATGGGCCGGCGAACTTGAAGAGCGATCCCAAGGGGGCAGCACAAAAGTGCAGGCGAGTGCCTGCACCACCTGTGGGAATTCCCTCTCCTCTCTCAGCTCCACCCTTTTCTTCAAGCAGAAAGCTTCCCTCCTCCCCACTCGTGCACCCCACCACGCAACCAATCTATCCGGGGTCGCGCCCTCGTATTGCCGTAGTCGCCTTTGCGAGCCTGGCCAACTCCCTCAATAGGGCTTAAGATTGATAGCTGCACCCTAAACGGACTCACGGTCGGGGTAGCGGGAGCCCCCTGGCGAGAGCTTTCGCAGGCTCGAAACCGCTACCTTCCGCCCCCTTACCTGCCTCTACTCGTACTGTACATTGTATGCCCGATGGCCCGACCCTGATCCTCGGGAGAGAGGTGTGCCGACGGACGAGCCAGCAGGCATGACCGCCCGAGCATCCCTCTTCGCACACAGACTAAGGACTGTGGCCCCCCACCATGTGGTCCACTGGCAAAAATCGTAAGTGCAGACGCACTCCCACCACCATGGCTTATCGCAAGCTTTACAGTTGTATCATTATCCCACCAACTCCCATCGTGAATGATGATTGCACAACATTTTTCTCTATGCACTGCAGCTGTCTGTCGAAGACCTTCATGTTACCGATGTTGCTGTCAAGCTACGTTCCTTCTTCCATCCCCCAGAAGGCACCGCGGAGTATGTGTCTGCACAGGTATGCCAAATCCACCTATCTCCCGTCTTAGATATTGGAAGGGAATTTTTCGCAGTTGAGGAAGCACCAGTTGAAGGCAAGGCTTGAAGAGGAAGGGAGGCATGTCGAAATCGACACCAAGTTTGCCTTAGGTGAAGAGGATTCCGACGAGCGGAGTACGCCATACTCTGCATCTGAAGAGCCCGAGACGGATATCGAGAACCAGAGACATCCCACAGCAGTCCCCACTACGCTCGACCATCCCTTGACAAGCCCAGCCAAAACGTGCTCAAAGGCCATCACTCTGAGGTCACGCGCAGCCGCCAATGCTTCCACTCAGCGGGAAATGTCTGATGTAGTAAGTATTCTCTTGCTGTTTAGAAGTACGGTTTTGCCGACGTTAGAAAGGCTGCAAATATAGTGACTCGCTCCAGGACTCGGGGGAAGCCTGTTGTTGTAAGTGTCTTCCCCTGCTTGATGTCACAGCAGCAATTACTGATATTTGGGAGCCTCCTTTGTCCGTCGGGGAAGCGCGTCGCCTTCGTCGCAGGGCAGCAGAAAAGACGACTGGAAATCAGAAATATTTTGTAGGGGACGGGCAACTCAACATGGGGAACCTCACATTGTACTGCTCACAATCAATGTTGTCATTGAAGCTACCCGCTGAGCTAATTGCATAAATCCGTCGTTGCTCCCCACTCATGCTGGGCGGCGCTGGGTGATAGATATTTGCCTCTATATTATGACTCCTTATTTCTGCGAAAGCAACATAGACGCCTTGTCCTCATCTGTGACAGGGCACCCAGCTCGATCTTGATGTGAATTACAATTACCCTGGTCATCCACAGTCTTGCAACATGACAGGCAAAACCGACTTGCAGACGGTTCCACCTTATTGTTGGAAACATAACAATGACGCGGAACATCACGTCGACGGACAATCAACCAACAAACGTCTTACTGTTTGATGAAGCTCAGGATTTGGAGGCTTTTCCAGTGTCTCGTGCGCATCGCTTTCAACAGCCGCGACCGGCGAGGAAGATGCCTGCTAGTAGCGGGAGGCTTGCGTGTGCTGATTTTACCCTCGTCAAATAATTGGTGCGTCGATAAGATATAGCAAGCACCTGTGGCATAGTATAAGACGGGACACCAATTTTATGTCTGGATAGCACTATTGCGTCCTCCTGATCCCTTCAAATGAGCAACAAGAGTACTCCCGAGCCATCGTGACCGCAAGGGTACCATACGGCCATCGGAGCCTGTCATTTCGGGAGACTCGTCAGCGGACCCTGAAGGCATGAAACGGCATAGTAATGCTTGGTCGTGCTGACGTCACATACCGGGTGATGAACAGAGAGAATGGTGACGCGTCCGAACCTGACGTGTGACGGTTGCGTGGCCCCATGTTGAATGAGTAGTTCTCTGAGCAGCTTGATAAGCTTTTTGCCGCTGATCACCAGTTAGCGTATGTTACTAAGAATGCGTTCACCTGCGTTTTCACCGAACACTCCTCAGAGCTGCGGTCCGATTACCTACCGATCGACTAATATCCTTGAGTTCGCTTTCTGTTGAGGTGACGGTAATTGTCGTGAAAAGGATGCCTCTGTAGCTCTTGTGTTCCCACGCCCATGATACAGCGGCCAGAAGGTCTCCCTCGCTCGCTTATAAATTGCACTTTCCATCTCCACCTCTCAAACACGACAACAATCGGAGAAAAGGCATGGTGATGAGAAACAAATACGACCAAAAGTCCAAGTGAGCACGAGTCCCAGGAAACGAAAGACGGATGGAGATACTACAGACTCCATTCGACGCGGTTGCATATGTACCCGTTTGTCTGATTGACATGATCCTGCGGTAACACTTGAATGAGCTAGGGGTGCAAATGTGCTCGCGGTAGCTCCACGCTCAAATATTCAAACATGCCGCCTTCCCCCGGCCGAGCCTGCTTTTGTCCAAACGGCACACGACCACCTTCACATGCACGGTCTCGACCCGAAGCAGGGATCTGCCCTCGACACAGGTTTTACCCTCCCCAACTCGGCATGCCCGTACCACGTCCGTTGTCACCAATTACGTGTCATGGCGTATTGACGCGTCTGCGCGGCACGTCCCCTCATGTTGACCATCCCAGTATTACGCAGCGAACTTCGAATGTGTCAAGGTATGACCCATATTTCCAGTCCAGTATCTCATAATACAATACAAAAATCTCATAACGCAGACCAGTGCTTGCTACATATTGGCTCGGATAGCTTCGCCTTCGTAATGTGCATGACGAAAATTTTTATATGCATTGTGAGATACTCGTCCGTATCTCTTCCGATTGCGGCATCGATCATCAAGATAAAAGGCACTGTCTGTCATGGCTAGTAGCTCAACATCATCCCCAACCTACTCCTACAATGTCGACGACACTCGCAGGTCCCCCCGCCTCATGCTGTTTCACTGGCTTCAAACACACCGGCACCCCTGAAGGACGCGTCGAATCCCTTGGCGAGCTCAACACCTACATCTCTGAACCACCCGCATGTGCGACGTCCGGACAACACAAGAAAGTCATCTTGTTCCTCTCGGACGTCTTTGGACCCCTGTTCATCAACAACAAGTTGTTGCAGGACTACTTTGCCTCATGTGGTACGTCCCGTTTGCACACTTTCAGCTTCGTGCGCAATGCTGACAACGTACGGGGTGGTGGTGGTCGAACCGCAGGATTCATCGTGCTCGGGCCAGACTATTTCTTTGGAACGTCCGTCCAGGACTTGCCCGCGGATAGCGACAAGCTTGCTTGGGCCTACGGGGCACTTGCCCCCGCTATGGAGGCCTTCCCAAAGTGGTTCGACGCCGTCAAGGCGACGTACGGTGAGCGCGCTCCTCGAAGCGCATCGTTTCCCCCTCCATGATTCTCATCGTCGTCCCTACCAGGCACTGAGACGACAAAGTATACGGCGGTCGGTACGTGTCCCGTAACCCTCACCATCATACGCCGATCGACGCATGCTGAACGAACGTCCCTCTCTAGGCTACTGCTTTGGCGCACCGTTCGTGCTAAATCTAGCTGCAGAGGGCTCCATCGTCGCAGGTAACGTGTGCCGCCATGATCTCTCTCTCTTTTTCTGTAAACTAAAGTTCCCACTCAACGTATGCACGTCCTCGTAGGTGCGATCGCCCACCCTTCCGTCCTGGAGGAAAGCCACTTCGAAAAGATCACCCGTAAGTTTCCTCATACATCCTTCTTCCCATCGCGCCGGGCTCATACCAATACCACTACCGCGACAGGACCCCTCCTCCTATCCTGTGCAGGTGAGTCTCCACGGTGACTTTCTGCGCACATACATTGGTATAGCTGACCGGCCGTCGTACGACAGAGGTGGACTGGAGCTTCTCACTTGACAAGCGACGACGCGCAGAAGACATCCTGGTGCGCAATAAGTCGAGCTACTTTTTCCAAGTGTTCTCGGATGTCTCCCACGGATTCGCCGTGCGCGGGAACATGGACGTACCCCATGAGCGTACGTGTCTTTCCTCGTCTCGTAACTTGTGTTTTTGATGACGATGACCGTTTGTGCCTCCTTTTTTTTCTGTTTTTAACAGGTTGGGCAAAGGAAGAGAGTGCACGCGGGATTAAGGAGTGGTTCACCCGATTCTCGGCGTGAAAAACGGGTGCGGTAAATTGATTAGACGAGCGTGCCGACGATGAATAGAATGGGCGTCGTGACATGTATCTAGAGACGACGTGAAATATAGCGGCGTCGAACGACTTGGAGGCCGATCATATCGTAATTGACGAGAGAGGGTGTGGATTCCCTCGAACCGCGCTACTTGTCACCAACTGTTCGGAGGACGAGGCCTGCGAGAGATCTGCTGAACAATCGATCGTGATTGCGTCGTCGGAGTGGCGAGAACGAGACTACCCCTGGACCGATCAAACGATGCGCGTCTCGATTCCATAGACGCATGATCCAGTCAAGGCGATAGTAGAGGGACTTCGAGATGCGACGTTGGTAGGGAAGGAGGGGGGCTGTCCAGACGAGGCATGTGTCGCGCTCGCCTCGGTCATTCGAAGGCACGGGGCATCCTTGGCCCTGCTGGTACGACGTCCGACACTCGACCCCTCGTTCCTGCACCAGGTCCATCCCAACGTTCGAATAGGGTTCATGCATGCTTCGGATCGTTCTCATGATGGAGCCCAGGTGTACAGGCCCCGAGTACCCAGCCACACCTTTTCCAAGGAACATACAGTGACACGCTTAGGCTTGCTGTCAAAGGTTGTCAACGACCATCATGCTTTGGATGCAAGAAGTTCTGTTGGAGGACACGGGAGTTGCCACGGTGGCGAGCCGGGAGATATAAAGCATCGCTCGCTCGACCTCCACCGGCCGAGTGAGCAGAACAGAGTGTGGTCCTCCAAAATCAAGAACACGATGTCTCTACGAGACCCCACCGCTCTCAGAGATCGTCACGCCTACCACCACTACCAAGAGAAGTAGACATGCCGCCGTCGTGTCCAACGCCCTCGATCTCGCAATGGACGAGCACCAGCCCGGATGCGGACCTCGTTCGAGCGACGAACAGCTTCTCATCATCATTCCCTCTCTACCTATGCCCCAATCTTTTCAGTTCGGCGATATAGTGCTGCCGTTTTCCCAGATCTAGATGGTCAGCGTCAATATTAATGCATTTCAGTCTCAGATCGTAGAGAAACATCTACAACGAAACGCATCGTGAACCCACATGGCCGCGCCGACCCCGTTCGAGACAGTAAACGTGAGCCCAATGACCGGGATGTCTTCCAGCAGAGCAACAACAAAATTAAATACTATCAGAGCATAAACGGCCATTTCAGTCATTCGTTGGTGGAATACAGGGATGTTGTCACGAGCTCACGCACATTCGTAGTCCCACATTCGTTCTTCAATGAATACCGCAATCTCATGCGGCGTCATCAGTATGGATTAGAGTATTCTTAGGGAGAAGATGGGATTGACTCACGGGTTGTGGACGTGCTATACTGTGCGTAAAGGTTTAAAGGCTCAGGCTGCTGTACCTATGAATGGATACAAGGATGATGGAAGGAGCAACACTGAAAGCATCATACGTCGCCTCTAGCATTCCATGGCGCGCGCTGTTCGTGAGTGCGTAAATGCACCTTTCTTGTCGATAATGCCGACAGCCTATGTGCTCATTTTATTGCTCACGCACACGCTCAAGCTTTGCTTTCATGGACGATGGGCGCGGCACGTCCCATTCCTACACGTATGGTTGCCAAAAGTCAGGACCCTTTCTACGAGTGGTCCCATGCATGCTGATGGGCGATGTGGATGTTCCGTGAGAGAAAGAAGGTAATGATGGACATGACTTGGGTTCCAAGCAGCAGAATTGCCACATCTGGCAAAAACGACATCAGGAGGTGCTGCACCAGGTGAACATGCGGACACGAGGAACGCACAGGTGTACATGTTGAGTGGCAACTTGGGCCCCAGGAAGGTCTGCTCCGAGAGGTCAGATGCGGTCTGTGAGAGGCGAGTGATGTAGCGTGAGAGAAAAGATGGAAGAAGGCTTGTTGAGGAGAACTGCTTCTGAATCGTGTATGTCGCCAAAGTCAGGACCCTTGCTTGCGAGACGACCATCTGGTCCCATGCGAATGATGCGATGCCGCGGATGTTCCGTGAGAAAAAGATGTTGGACCGCACTCGCTCACCTGCGTCACACGACCAACGTTTCCAGCATCCAGACACCTCAGTATGCAAAGAGTCGATGCAATGCTTGCAACAGATTCTTGTCAAACACAGCTCTGTCAAGAGTTCGATGATCAAGTTCCTCCCGATCGTTCCACCCAAACCCAAGACTCTCTATGGTCTTAACGTGGGCATGTACGTGATCGACACACAAGCCTCATCCGCAGCAGAGGCATCTCTGCTCAAACAACGTTGTCTATGATCCCCCACAGTATCCATGCCCTCCTCGAAAAAGTCTCAAGGTATTGTCGATTCTGTCCTCTGGCTGAAAATCGATTTCAACGCGACAGGCGACGAAAGAAAAAAGACCACACCTCGCCTCACCCGTCGAGCGGCCTCTTCATCCCATCGGCATAACATACCATATGCGGACACCACCGGCTCGGTTTGTGCGTCGGCGGGCCGCATTTCCCGCCACCTTTCTGATCGCCCTTGTTCGTCGCTCGAACGAGGTCCACGTCCAGACTGGCGCTCGTAGCCATTGTGAGTTCGAGGGCGTTGGACACGACGACGGTGGTGGTGAAACGCATGTCCACTTCTCTTGGTGGTGCTGGTAGGCGTGCCGATCTCAGTGAGGGGTGGAGTTCTGTCTGAGCGGCGTCGCGTTCTTGATTCTCAAAGACCACTCTCGGTTCTGCTCGCTCAGCCGGTGGATATCGGGCGAGCAATGCTTTATAAATCTCCCGACTCGCCACTGTGGCGATCCCTGTGTCCTCCAACAGCACTTCTTGCGCCCGAATAATGATGATCGTTGACAGCCTTTTACAGCAAGCCCAAGCGTGCCACTTGACGTTCCTTGGAAAAGGAGTGGCCGGATACTCGGGACCTGTACATCTGGGCTCCAAATCACGAGAACGATCCGAAGCATGCATGAACCTCATTTCGAACGGGATCGGACATCGTACCAGCGGGGCCAAGGACGTCCTGCGCCTTCGGATTACTGAGGGCGAACACGACCCATCGCTCGTCCGGACAGGGTCGCCGATCCCGAAGCCCCTCTATTGCCTTGACTCGATCACGCCGTCTATCGAATTGAGATGCGCGTCGTTTGATCGGTCCGCGGGTAGTCTCGTTTTCGCCACTTCCATGGCGCAATCATGATCGATTGATCAGCCTATCTCTCGCACGCCTCGTCTTTCAAACGGTCGGTGACAAGTACGGCGGTTCGAGGGAATTCAGGCTCTCTCTCGTCATTTACGATATGATCAACTTCCAAGTCGTTTTCGACGCCGTTACATTCACATCGTCTCGAGATACATGTCTCGTCGCCCATTCTTTTCATCGCCGGCGCGCTCGTCCAATCTATTTCCTGCGCGTGTTTTTCACGCCGGAAATCGGGTGAACCAGTCCTTGATCCCGCGTGCACTCTCTTCCTTTGCCCAACATGTTCAAAACAGACAAAAAAGAGGCACGAACGGTCATCGTCATCGAAAACCCGAGTGACGAGATGCGGGAGAGACACACGTTCGTGGGGTACGTCCATGTTCCCGCGCACGGCGAATCGGTGGGAGACGCCCGAGAATACTTGGAAAAAGTGATTCGACTTGTTGCGCACCAGAATGTCTTCTGCGCGTCGTCGCTTCTCAAGTGGGAAGCTCCAGTCCACCTCTGTCGTACGACGGTCAGCTACGCTAGTGTATGTGCGCGGAAGGTGACCGTCGAGACTCACCTGCACAAGATAGGAGGAGGGGTTCTGGTGGTATTGGTATGAGCCTAGCGCGGTGGGCAGGATGTATGGGGAGACTTACGGGTGATCTTTTTGAAATGGCCTTCCTCGAGGAAGGATGGGTGGGCGATCGCACCTAGTACGAGGACGTGCATATGTTGAGCAGGAATTTTTTGTGTACAAAAACGAACGCGTCACCTGCGACGATGGAACCCTCCGCAGCTAGATTTAGCACGAACGGTGCGCTGAAGCAATAGCCTGGAAGACCAAGTCGGGGTGCTTCAATAACTTCTCCAACCTGTCGCCTCGGAGAAGTAGTGGATGCCGAGGACGGTGTAGCCTATGCAAGAAGCTTGCCTACCATTGGACGTAAACCAGTCCTGTACGAGCTGGCTGTTAATGTAGAACGGGCTGAACATGTCAGTAAAGTAAAGAAGGTTCTTTTTCTACCCGATCGCGGCTGGGCCAGACGTACGTCTCTACGCCAGCGATCGTTTCTGAGCGGGGACGGTCGTCACAAGACATGATGACCGATCGAGTAAAGACTCGCTACTGGGGTCCGGCTGCGTCGTCGTTGCACATCTGGGTGGGCGGCCTGTGAAGGAAGGAGATCGTCGCCATAATTGTTTTGTAACGCGCGATAGAGCTTAAAATGTGTAGTGTATTGCCAAAGGACTGAATGTGGAGTCAGGATGATGATGCAAGAGATGATGTTTGTGTGACTCCGTCAACCCCAGCAGTGCTAGTTACATGTAAAGAGTCTACACACTGTCTCGACGAGGTGCGGTTACTGTGGTAAGCCAATCATCAATGGAACTTCCCTTTACGTATTAATTAAGCTTCGGTCTGGGAATCTTGGCAGTGCCCGATGATCGGCTTTCTGAAGCGGCCTTTGGGAGCTGACCTCTTTTTTGGAAGGGCCCTTAATTCCCTTTTGCGGCGACCCATCCTCCAATCACAGCTCTTGAATGACCTACGAAGGTGTCGTCAAGCGGTAAGTGTTTTGCAGGTGGCATGATGTGGCGCTGCCAGTCGACACTATGCCGCATTGCAACCGCATGCTGAAGACTTCGGCTCCCACCTCGTCCACCTACTACTCCCTCTCCTCCCAGTCATCATATACTTACCAGCTTCACCTATAGCATCATGAACACAGTCAATCTCGCTCAAAGCGTGAATCCAACCGTGTATGTACATATATTTCATCCCTTCATAACTTCGAGAATGTGCTGAAAGTGGTTCTAGGGCGAAAGCAATCACAGTCAAGGGTAGGGTCACAACGCTAGTCCTTCTGTGCATGCCCGTTGACCTTTATTCAGACGTCGAAATTCGCACTCAAGCGCGGCGCAAGCTCACAGGTCCGAGGCAGTACTACGTCGAATTGTCCATAGACGACACGTCGCGGCGGACGAAGAAGGCAAAAGAGACGAAAGGTCGCACTTCTTGGGATGAGTCATTGTTTTTGTGAGTACATGTCCCTTGTCGTCTGCCAGGGAACTGAATATTCTCAGTGACGGGGACGATCGCACCGTCCTCCTCGTAAAGGTCTACCGGACGCACCACATCCGAAAGGACGAACTTGTCGGCAGTCTGACTGATACCATCGGCGGGGTAACTGCAAAATTGAAGGACGGCGGTATGGAGACATTGTGTATGACATGTTCTACTGACGCGATCTCTTCGATTAAAGCGCTTGAAGAGCCTCTTCTCAAGGATACCCCTGATGGCTCCAATCTTTCGGGGATCACGATCAAGTTTGCATTGGCTGCTGAGCCGCGCGGGGACACTAATGCAGACGAACGTCAAGCTACAGACGCCGTCGCTAGGGTGACTGACACGGCTCTGCTCGACTCAACGCTCGCAGTCGTCGGCCTCTTGAGCTCGGCAGTCGATACTGGCACAAACGTTGTGACCCAGGTACAGACACTCGAGACTACGTGGGGCGTTCTTTTGCAGAGGATGGAGCTCTTGAACAATATTGTGGCGGGTGTCGCACAGGTATTTGGTGTTCAGTGTCTCGACTCCCTCAGGGTCTGAATGCCATACAGATTCATCCGTACACGTCGCTGGCTTGGTCTGTTATATCAGCTGCGAACCAGGTCCGTTTTTTTCTCGATATCGATACTAGCGCTGATCGGTGGCAATGTTCTACATAGGTGCTCGTAAACCAGAAAAATCGCGACGACCAGATCATTCGCTTAGCAGGCATGATGAGCGACGT
Organism: Boletus sp. MG55; assembly: GCA_003313885.1. Classification (NCBI taxonomy): domain Eukaryota; kingdom Fungi; phylum Basidiomycota; class Agaricomycetes; order Boletales; family Boletaceae; genus Boletus; species Boletus sp. MG55. Next base: position 18,855 of record QGOI01002853.1, read on the forward strand.
CTTCACGTTCGTTCACGACGCCGATCCCTTGAAGGCAATCAAGGCCCACATCGACACCATCACGCTTCTGGTACGACAGGTGACGGAGTGTGGGTACTTCATTACCGAATACGCCAAGGAAAACAGCTTTTGTGAGTTGTCGTCAGACTCACAATGCCCACCTCTGATGTCCGTGTTCAGGGATTCGGACCGCGAAATACACGCTCTCCACTATTGATGGCAAGATCACGGGTTTTGAGAACAAGTTCCGAGAACTTAAAACTGCATTCTTAGAAGGAGTTGCAGTGCAGACAGAGATCACTGTCGTTCGTACAATGAGAGAGGTGGAACGCATTGGTACGTCCGACGTCATGGGACAGGGGCCAGATGTTCACGGACTGGAACACAGCGGAATCCATCGACTTGAACGACATACCATATGCGTCCGGGGCTAGGTATGCGGAGGAGAAGGGATGCCTACCAGGGACGCGCGAGTCCTTCCTCAGCGACATTTGTGACATTCTCAACAATCCCAATGAAGATGCGCCCCGAGTGTGCCTTCTGACTGGTGTCGCTGGGTCGGGCAAGTCTGCGGTGGCTCATTCAATCGCTCGAGTGTACGACGAGCAACGACGGTTGGGATCGTCGTATTGCTTCGCCAGTACAGACGTCGAAAGGCGGAATCCACAGAATCTTTTCAGCACTATCGCGCGCGACCTCTCCGATCACGATCCGCAGTATAAATCGGCCCTTTGGGGGATCGTGAAAGGCGAGCGAGCGCTTCGCACGTCGACGTCGCCGTTTGAGCAAATCAAGCGACTCATTATCGAACCTAGCAAGCGCCTTGATGCTATTGGGCCCTTGGTGATCGTCATCGACGCCCTTGATGAAAGTGGCGATCAAGCCAGTCGTGAACAACTTCTCCAAGCCATTTCAGACCACATTTCCGAAAAGACGCTTCCAACCAACCTTCGCCTCCTCATCACTTCTCGCCCAGAAAGTGACATCCTCTCCGCACTTCCGTCCAGCTCACAATTGATTCATAAACAAATGGGTGACGTCTCCCAGGCCATCGTCGACAAAGATATTCAGATGTTTATCCACCATTCCCTTGATCGGTATACCGAACTGGAATCCTCTTGGCCTAACGAAGGGTGGTGTCGACTACTCGTGGACCATTCCCAGCATCTCTTTCAGTGGGCATCGACTGCTTGCAAATTCATCAAAGGGTTTGGGACTATTGGACTCAGCCCATGCCAGCGGCTTGAGATACTTTTGCGCAACGACAATAATAGTGGCACCATCCGCCCTCTAGACGATCTGTACCGGACTATACTAGAGCAATTATTTACCTTGGATAAGGCTCGACAATCGTTTAAAGATGTGATGGCTGTCGTGCTTGCACTCAAGGAGCCACTATCTCTTACATCCCTTTCCGCTCTGTTCCGGTCGAATGGAGACCTGAATGTCCTACATATCATCAAGCCCTTGGGGTCACTGCTTGACGGAGTGCTTGATGAAGAGAAGCCTATCCGTCCACTTCATACCTCATTCCGTGACTTTTTGCTCGATGGAACTCGTAGTTCTTCCTTCCATGTCGACATCCTACCCCATCATTCACTCTGTTTTGGACGAGCATTGCTTGGTTGCATGCAAAATATGCTCAGGTTCAACATCTGTGGTCTCAAGGACTCGCGAGACTATAATGCTACTATCCCTGATCTGTTGAGTCGGGTGAACAAGGCCATTCCCCCCTACTTGGTGTACTCATGTCAATACTGGATGGACCACCTGCAACAAGTTGACTCTTCTCCAGATCTATCGAAGGATGTCACACTCTTCTTCAAGGACTTTTTCCCCTACTGGCTGGAAGCCATCAGCCTTCTCTCACACTCCTCCCCAATGTTCATCCAATCTGCCCTAAAGACCTGCACCATCCTGAAAAACTGGGCCAAGGTAAGATTAACCATGATTGTCTATGATGATTACTGAGCAAGATAATACTAGGGACAAGAAATTGCCACTTTGGCGTCAGAAGCATTCCAGTTCATCCAGGTGTTTGCCCCTGTCATCAGAGAATCTACTCCACATCTGTATCTATCAGCCATGCCTCAGACTCCCACCAGCTCTCCACTTTGTAAACTCTGGGTTCAGCACCTGCAAAAGCATGTCTCAATGGGCTCAGGACATCCAGCCAGTTGGCCAGCAGATGTTCATACCATGCAAGGGCATACATCTCATGTCAGCAGTGTTGCCTATTCACCTGATGGAACTCACATTGTCTCTGGCTCTGAGGACAACACCATTAGGGTTTGGAATGCAACCACCAGTGAATGTGTGGCAGGTCCATTCCAGGGGCACACAGAAGAAGTCACCTCTGTTGCCTATTCACCTGATGGCATGTACATTGTCTCTGGCTCCAAGGACAACACCATTAGGGTTTGGAATCCAATCACCAGTCAGTGTGTGGCAGGTCCATTCCAGGGGCACACAGAAGAAGTCACCTCTATTGCCTATTCACCTGATGGCACTTGCATTGTTTCTGGCTCTGAGGATAACACCATTAGGGTTTGGAATCCAATCACCAGTCAGTGTGTGGCAGGTCCATTCCAGGGACACACATCTGGAGTCACCTCTGTTACCTATTCATCTGATGGCACTCACATTGTCTCTGGCTCTGAGGACAACACCATTAGGGTTTGGGATCCAACCACCAGTCTGTCTGTGGCAGGTCCATTCCAGGGGCATACATATGGAGTCACCTCTGTTGCTTATTCACCTGATGATTCTCACATTGTCTCTGGCTCCAAGGACAACACCATTAGGGTTTGGAATGCATCCAGCAGTCAGTGTGTGGCAGGTCCATTCCAGGGGCATACAGAAGAAGTCACCTCTGTTGCCTATTCACTTGATGGCACTCATATTGTCTCTGGCTCTGAGGACAAGACTATTAGGGTTTGGAATCCAACCTCCAGTCAGTGTGTGGCAGGTCCATTCCAGGGGCACACATATGGAGTCACCTCTCTTGCCTATTCACCTGATGGTTCTCACATTGTCTCTGGCTCCAAGGACAACACTATTAGAGTTTGGAATCCAACCACCAGTCAGTCTATGGCAGATGCATTCCAGGGGCACAGATATGCAGTCACCTCTGTTGCCTATTCACCTGATGGCACTCATATTGTCTCTGGCTCTTTGGACAACACCATTCGGGTTTGGAATGCAACCAGCAGTCAGTCTGTGGCAGATCCATTCCAGGGGCATACATCTGGAGTCACCTCTGTTGCCTATTCACCTGATGGCACTCATATTGTCTCTGGCTCTTGGGACAACACTATTAGGGTTTGGGATGCAACCACCAGTCAGTGTGTGGGAGATCCATTTCAGGGGCACAGATATGCAGTCACCTCTGTTGGCTATTCACCTGATGGTTCTCACATTGTCTCTGGCTCTTGGGACAAGACCATTAGGGTTTGGAATGCAACTACCAGTCAGTGTGTGGCAGATCCATTCCAGGGGCATACATATCAAGTCACCTGTGTTGCCTATTCACCTGATGGCACTCATGTTGTCTCTGGCTCCAAGGACAAGACCATTAGGGTTTGGAATCCCATCAGCAGCCAGTGTGTGGCAGGTCCATTTGAGGGACACACATCTTATATCACCTCTGTTGCCTATTCACCTGATGGCACTCACATTGCCTCTGGCTCTTTGGACAAGACCATTAGGGTTTGGAATGCAACTACCAGTCAGTGTGTGGCAGGCCCATTCCAGGGGCACACAGAAGAAGTGACCTGTGTTGCCTATTCACCTGATGGCACTCATATTGTCTCTGGCTCTTGGGACAAGACCATTAGGGTTTGGGATACAACCACCAGTCAGTGTGTGGCAGGTCCATTCCAGGGGCACACATCTGAAGTCACCTCTCTTGCCTATTCACCTGATGGCACTCATATTGTCTCTGCATCTGATGATACTTGCATTAAAGTGTGGAGGGTACAGCAGCTTGCTTCCTTTGACAATTTATACATCAAAGATGACTGGATCCAGTCCTCTATTAGTGCTTGCTTTGGCTGGATTGCCCCTTGGAATAGGAATAGCTTCTATCTTCCCACCCATTCTTCAGTCATATCTTCTGACAACATTTATCATCTTGACATTGATAGTTCTTTGTTTGGAGAGTCCTGGGTCTCTTGTTGGAAATGATTTCTTAGCCCATTTTTGTAGTTATGGTACTTTCTACTTTGTTTCTTCTGTAAACTTGCCAGGCTGTGCAAATCATAAATTTATGTTTTCAACACCTGTTATGGTTGGACAAATTGGATAGTCAAGTCTGCAGGCACTTACTAGGATTATACATCAATCCAGTGGTTAGATGTAGTTCAAAACCCTTCCCACCCACTTGCTTTCACCACCAGCATGGCTGATGCATGACAATACCTTTACACTCAACATATGCCATCACTGTCACTGCTGACACCATCAATGCTTCCAACCAAGTGCAGATCTTGATTCTCTCTCAGATCATGCAATCACCCAAGTTCCTACAGAAAATGTCCTCCCTCATATCTAATCCCACCAAGATTCTTTGACGAGATCATTGTACTCAAACCCCAATTCACCTCGATGGAACCCAAAATCCGGCAAGTCTTTCAAAGCGAGTAATCTAGATAGGTGGTGTATGTACTATTCTCCTCTCTTTCCTTACGCTCACGTCATTGGTGCGTCTAGTGCGAACCTATCCGTTTCATCAATCGAACAGGTCGGATCCTGAATGTTCCATACCATGATGCAACTGTGGACGATGTGGCATGACGCTGGTGCAGCGGTTCCAGGTGTGTTAAAGACCCCAGGAGTCTCCTCTGCTGCAAGTGCGACCAACCCCGCCTCACCTTGCATGACAACACAGCCCGGAACGGATCTGGTGCTGCTGGCTACCCAATCCTGCATTGCTAAGGGCGATCTTGGATGGGAGTGGCTTTGGAGGTGGCCTCGGTGGGGGATTGGACCCCGTGGTGTTCCTGCCGCTCCCGTGGATGCCAGACCACCACAGGAACGGTTCCACGTACAACATCAGGCTCATCCAATGGGCTCGTGTGTTGCAATTTCGTCATCTCACGTTTACCTCTATTCTCGACCTTTGCGCAGCAACTACAACACAAGGTTTCAGCAATGCAGCCCAGAACGTGCGTGCGCGCTTCTTACCGCCGGAGCCAATGTGCATGCCACGATAGTGTATCTTGGGTGCAGGCAGTTTGTGAAGGGAGAACGTCGTTACCGTAAGTATTTTGTAAACGCGCGTTGGACCTTACAGCACGTAGCCTATCGCCAGAGGGTTGTCCAGTCCAGTGGCCCGCGATGGTCTCGAGTGCGATCCTCTTTTACCGTTCTTTCGTTCCTTGTACCTGAGTCTATGGCGTGTCAACATCCGCTTCGCCCTCGAACAGGTCGAATTCCGAAAAGCTGCGTATCATGATGCAAATGTCGTCAATCAGACGTCGGTGCGCGGCGCTGGCGCAGCGGTTCTGGGCGCGTTCCCAGTCCGGGAGCCAAGCATGTGATTGTCAGTTCAAATGTGTTACTCGAGAGATTACGGCAGCTGCGAAGAACCGGCACCAAAATATTGAAGTGCAGTAGATGATCAGACGGGTTCCATTGGAATACACGATCTTGCTCGCAACATTGTACTTCGACGGGAAAATACAAGGGTGGCACGCTGTTGTGTGGTTACCTTCCCTGGCTGCACAAAGTGTTCAGAGGGGGATGAAGGAAGGCGGCTGGGACAAGACAGTCGAGGTGGACGGGTACAAACCTTTTCCATTTGCAGACAACCGATGGCCGTAGAAGGTGCAGGGAAGAGGGACCGCAACCAACTGATTGTGATGGACTCAATAAGCAATAATAGCAAGTTAGAAACGCTGCTTACCGGCTGAGCATATCAACTAAAGTTCTCCTGCTGAAAGGGACATCGTCATTGCAACGTTAACGGTACCCGACGCTGAGGTCTGGGGATGGAAGAATAACATTGACCACTATTATACATGATCTTGTACCCGCTCGGAGTGTTCAGTGCGGCACTGATGAACGAGTCAGATGGAGTCAAACAGAATTATCCCCACCGTTCCATTCCCCCGGCCAGAGAAGCGAGGGGTGACAAGGTAGTAAAAGTACCGGACCATATTGCTCTCGTTTGCTATACCGCATCAACAGAACGTGTGCGTACGGCACAACGATCGTTGAGTTGGGATGCAATCGAGTCATCCCACTCCTCGTTATGCATTTGGACATGTACTCCTCCCGAAGTGCCCTCTGTCGCACGCGTAGCCCTAAGGATGGTGTTCAGTACAGTAGTCGTTGCTCACGGGTCGGTGGTTGAGAATGAACTGAACCACGAATTCGTCCGCCTTCACGAAAAGTAGGTGTCCACAGTGATTTGCATCAGCGATCAGTGTCTCAGCGATGATGATAAAAACTCTTACAGGGGTCGAGGAGGACTTTCAACTTTGTTCAACGTGAATCTACTGGGAAGAATTTGTGAAGATCTGGCAACCAACAACAGTTTGAAGTCAAGGCCATTCGAACATTGCCGCCGAGTCGGCGTAATGAATAACCTGAAATTCGCACGGCGGGTCGCGTTCGACGTTCAATTTCAAGGCAGGGTGCAAAAGGTCCTGGAAGTCTTCAAGGCCACTTCCATCTCCGATTCGGACATTCGCGAGCGTAACACTGATTTGAAGGAACTCGGCGTGCTGAAGTCCTACTTGAAACTCCAAACACTAAACAGAACTCTGTTTGAGACTGTTCTGATTATTATTTATCGCTGACTCTTTCCGAACAGCTCTTCAAGCATACAGCGACGGAGTATGATGAGGTGGTCCGGGTCAAGAATCGGACGGTCAACATGTTTATCACCATTCCATCCGCTCTTCCGAAGTCACGCCGTGGGATAAGGGACAGTGATATGCATCATCATGGTGTCAAATTGATGTTCGATTCCCAGGGAAATTGGAATCTCCAGGCGTTCGATAACTTCCTTCCGATTCCTTACTGCCCGATAGGCTGATCAATGCGCAGAATCTCGGGGAGGGCGCCAAGTACGATGAACTTAGCGATACCATCATCGTCATCCTCGCAGGATAGCCTTCCAATATCCAAGGCCACCGACTTCCAACAAGAGCTTCTATCCGAATCGTCGTGGCACCAGTTACGCCTAGAATACTCCGACGAATATGTCTGAAACGACTTGCCGCAATATTTCATTCGCATTCGCAATATGTGGCTATTCGCTCGGCACGGACTTCGGGATCGCTTTCGGCCCCTTGACGATCGACTTTGAGGCGGCGAGAGAGGTGGAAAAGCATTATGTGAACAGAGTCTTGGGAGAAGTTTGCAAGGTCGTTTCATCTACTACTCCATATTCAGACCGTCCGAGAGCTGACTTGACTTCAGCATCAGCATTCCAATCGCGTACGGCGAAGGGGAAATGGCATTTAAGAGACTCCTCGAAGCGATTGCACAGCGCTCGAGCGACCTCTCATGGACTGGACTGGACCCCATTCACACCATTCCTTTGCCTTGCCTTTTTCTCCGGCATCATATGAAATCAAAGTTACCGGCGGTGATCCTAGTTACGCTATCCAAAAGCTGAGCCTCCAGGTCAAGCTGAGCTTCTCGTTCCAGTCAAAGTCGTTTTCCACAATGAGACTAGTCACTTGGAATACTACCCAGAGGACGTCGATCTGAGAGGAACAATGACAATCTTGAGTCGGTTTCCCGCTTCAGGCGAGCGTCATCGGCCAATGAACTCGGCCGAGAACCCGACAAGACCCGCTACGCACTTGGAGTTCTCAACGTTGATCGGCAGCGCTCTAGCGATGACGATAGCGACAACGATGACGGTTTTCTTTACGCTGGGAAGCCCTACTTTTGCTTGCTCGTGACGTCCCCTCGGTCGATGTCGTTCCGTGGGATGGGATTGGTTAGCGTGAAAGTGAACACAGAGGGCGAGTTGCCGATCGTAGAATGCAAGATCAGGTACACGGCACGAGTAGAGAATCTCCGTCTGTTTGTTACACAGGTATATTTGACGCAATTTGACCTGACCGGGTCTCGGAATAACCTGCGATATCAGGCTTCAAGTCCAAGGCTCGACTGAGCGAGCGCTCGAATTTCTCACTCTATCGTACCCTCGCTTGCTGACAACAGTCAACTCTATGTATATTATGTTTTGTGTCAAGAAGGGAAAAACGAGCGACCGAAACGTACAGGACCCAAAGCCAGTATCGTTGACTACGTTTGTCGATGT
>QGOI01002855.1:0-14602 GCA_003313885.1 Boletus sp. MG55
GTCGTCGTTGCGGTTCCAGAGGCACGGGCTCGCGTCCGGGTCGGACGTGTTGAGCGTGCTGGCTCGCGCCGAGTTTTACATGAACGAGAAGGACTTGGACAGCGCTGCGCGGGAGCTGAACCAACTCGCGGGCCCGGCCAAGGAGCTGCTTCATGATTGGCTGGAGGCGGCACGGAGGAGGCTGGAGGCACAGCAAGCCCTGGAGGTAAGGTTTCCCGGACGCGTGTCTATGTTTTGCTGACGCACGACGGACTCAGGTCATACAAGCACAAGCGACGCTCGCGTCCTTGCTCGTCGTTTAGATTCACTGCAGATTGGTACTGATACACGAGGTGCAATCTAGATGGTATTACCCAGACAGACGTTTGATAGCGTTCATTGGAGAGACACGTCTACGCCAACGCCGGTGCCAGCGTGCAGTGCGCACTCACACATGACCTGAGCGCGCCGCACGACCGTCTGAACGTTGTCCTGGCTGTTGAGCTCCCCTCTCGACACTTTGACGAGTCCGGGAAAGACCGTCACGCCCACCCTGTCCACTTCACCACATTCGCTCCTGAGACATCTCCGGACGAGCTCGATCTGTCGTGGGTAGAGTTGACTGCCGATCTCGGGGACGAACGAGCGGTAAAAGGCGTCGCCGGCGCTACCGCCTGTGGACGGCGAGCCGTGGAGCATGCGCGAAAAGGTGTGTGCGGACGCGAGGATGGGAGTGATGCCCCGGGCGTGATCGCCGAGGCGTTTGAGGAGGGTGGGGAGTTGTTCCACGAGGATGCTCGTAGCGAGTTCGGGCGAGCACGTGTCGACGGCGGCGGAGAAGGTTTGGCGGCGCCACACGCCGGCGACGACGGGGTTTCCTAGATGGATCGAACGTCAGAACGGGCCAAGCGAGTTTAGCGTGTCGAAAACGCCAGAGAACGACGCACTCGAAAAGAGATGTTCGTGTATCCGAGTGAGCTGTACGTTGGCCTCTGCAGAATTAGTGACCATGAGCACGTTGACGATCTCGGCGCTGATGACCTCTGCGAGGGCGTGTCGGAGGATATTTTGGACCTGGATCGCGGAGGCGCCGTCGGGAGGGAGTACGTCGTAGGAAGACACGCTGCCGGTGATGTCGGCGAGCGCGGCGAGGTAGACGTCTGAGAGCGCTGCGGGCGGTGTACGCACGACGTCGGCCGCCCAGCGGTTCAAGAGGCGCTCGAGTTGGGACGCTGCGTTCTACAAGGCGTACGATGGGTCATGGTGGACGATGCTGTGGTCAACGGATCCCGCCACTGACGACGGCGCGCGCGCAGACGCACCTTGATCGAGAAATCGTCGACCGAGGTGCCGCCGGCTTGCTTGGGGCCGGCGGACGTCTGGGAGGGGTCGTCGGTAGTGGTGCCTTCGAGGAGGGCGATGCGTGCGCGGAGGAGGGCGACTTGTTTTTCTTGTTCTTCGAGTTGGCGACGTTGTTCTTCTACTTTTTCGTGGGCGATGCGCTGGGTGAAGACGGTTTAGAGATGGGGGTGAGCGACGGTAAAGGGAACTTACGAAGTTGGTGAGGGCGTAGCGGTATTGCTCGCCGCTGACCGCGTCCATCGGTTGCTGGGGATAGGCCATCGGAGAGCGTCGAGAGGGTGAGTTGGCATGATGATTGGCGCGGGAGGCTTGGCTTTCCAATCTCGGACAGGTGCTGTTCACGGCTGTATTTGACGAACGTGACAGAGAATCTCGCGCCGTTTTTCCGATTTAGAACGACTTCAGGGCATCTCGAGCGACCTTTGGTATACCCCCAAGTACGGTCGAGGGAAATCTCTGAATCGACCTCCACATCGACGTCTGCCCGCGCCTGGTTGCTGGACTCCCTAGCTTGTCCTCGTCCCCATATGGCACTGGGACACATCCGTACCCGTCTTCTTCTGAACTCGAATGTACTCAAGAATATTATGGTTGATTGTCCCGAAATTTAGTGGTGACAGGGAAATCCCCTCCCTTGGCCCCGGATCCCCCGCCTTGGCGATACTTCTGCGATATGCGTTCACAGGAAATAGAACGTCAACGTATGCGCACACAAGCACCTACTCGATGCACGACGTCAGGACCATCTTTCAGTGGTGATGAGGTCTTGGAGCGGCCCAGTGACTGAGGGTGTTGTACGTGATCTTTGTCGCGTGGTTTGTGCGGAATTTTTTGGCCGTCCATGCGACTCCATGCAGCATTAATATTTGCTGTGCTCCGAGAATGGGTTAGCCACCTTCGATCGGATCCAATTCCAACTTGGAGCAGTGTTCAGCACGCCAACTTCCACCTGACTTGCTCCACGACACTGGTTCACTTGGGCCGGCATACAAACGCACCGGCATTGCCATGGACGTCAGAGTCTGCGCCGACCAACATCATAAATCGATGTCAAGCAACGTTCGTCGGTCTTTCGACAGGCAAGTACCGATTTCCATGACGCAATTGTATACATTATAAATGAAGGGCACTAGTAGAATCTGGTGTAATTCTACACTTATTATACGTGCGCGTTTCATCCTACCAGGTCTCTCATCATGCTCAGTCGTACGGTACAGACTCATTGCGCTACAAGATTACAAGCCTATCAGCAGTACGAAAACTCTGCGCAGAGTCTACGCACAGAATATAAAAGGGTTAGCGTAGTTTTCATGCTGTAAGACACATTTTAAATCGCTTAGATGCTCTTGGGCCAATCAGACTCCCACTCAGTGGGCTTGTTCGGCTCTGATACGGTGTGTGAACGATTGTTGGTAACAAGCTGAGCGGCACCGACGTCGGTTCATCCGAACTGCATTCTTGCATAGACTTGGATGGTGGATTACTCACGGTATTGAATCCGCCTTCGCTTGGCTTGCATACAGTTTGTTCGATTAATTCCGAGACCCCCCATGATGGCCCTCGAAGCGCTGATCGCCACAGGTGCGAGCATTCCGGTTAGCCTACATCTCCAGATTCACATGGCCGAGTTGCTACACAGTCCATGTTTAAAACGTGGTCCGCAGTCCATGTATCCAAATATCTGACCTAGTGTCCGACACATGCGGGGTGTCTATACGGTTGAATATGCCCATACTGCGGCCATTTTCGGTGTTACTCGGGTGTGTCAAAGTGAGTCGTTTTTTTTACCATCGTGTCGCGTCCCGATAACGAGGATTACTTCACAGTGGCCAGCTCTGTCGTCATTTTGTACCATCATGGCAAGTACTGATTGCTCTGTGCCCTCGATACTATGATTGATCGTGTACACAGTTATCACGGTCGATCGAGAGGTAAGTATCTGTACTCTCGGTGGTTCATATGGACTGATGGTCCGATCAACGAGGTTAAGCATGTCTGGGTAAGCAGTTGGGTTTGGTATTCTTGTTGATATCACAACAATTTCATTTCTGGTAGGATCACCACTCCCTCTCCTTCGGGAGTATCAGTTATATACTGGTATGTCAATCCGCCTCACACTCGTCAGTATTCTTTAAGAGAATCTACGTTATGTTCCAGATCCGCTATATTGGTGATGCAATCGCCGTGTGAGTTTATAAATGACCTCTATTTCATGATGCCACTCAACACGACGCGTTTAGCTTTAATCTTATTGGTAGGGCATATTTGTCCACCGCCAACGATGCTCGCTGAGCTTTCTACAGCTTTATTTGGTCGGGGAATGGAAACTGTGACCGTATGCAAACATTCACTTGCATTTTTTTGTGCTGATGACATGACAGTCGTGCGTTCCTTCTCTGCCGCCACCCGAGATAAATTCATGGACGCTTCGAAATGAACAATTCTTCACAGCTGTGAGCAGATGTCGATCGTGTATTTCTTTTTTCCTTCTTACTTTTCCCTGAGGCAAAGTCTATTTCCTCGTCCAATCATGGCTGAGTCTTCTGGTATTGTTCCTGATCCAGCGTGTGTCCGACGTCTTTGGCTCCATTCGTGCATCGCTAACCCCCTTCAAGTGATGGTTCAAGCTCGATTGTATGCCTTGTACCAAGGATCAAGGATTATCCTCGCCATCATGATTTTCGGTTATGTGTGTGAAATTGTAATTGTGTCGACGGCCATGGGCTTCGCCGACAGATATTTACAAAGTACGTCTGTCCGTTTTCCTCAACCTTTTATGTATTCTCTTCTATCCACCAGCTCTCAGGAATCAATTGACTAATTGTCCGAAAACACAGTCACACACGAGACTCTGATGGGTTCGGGTATCTGTTCTGTACCGAATGTCCCATCCTTTGACCGATTGTATATCTTTTCGTTGCCCGTGATCCTGTACGAGAGTATCCTATGTCTGCTCACGTTGTGGCATGGTATCAGAAACTGGATATCGGGATATAGTGCCACACGGATAGATGGGGTGTATATTTCAGATGCCCTCGTCAAGGGTAACGCAACCTACTTTCTCTGGTACGCACTATCAGCTTTACCTTTGGCCTCGATAACTCTGACATGGCACGGCACCGGCATCCTCCCCGTTCCTCCGTTTCTGTACATCTTTCACGCGAATAGCATTGTGCTGACGTCCATCGTCCTCAGTGTCATAAACAAATTTTTTGGGGTACTCATTATGTCCACTCTCTATATAAACGTTCAGCTGACGAAACCTGCACTAGAATACGTGGAGAGGGTCCTCCGAGGCATTTCCAGGGCTTATACAAGCGGCGATTGGTTGTCGATTGATTCTCAACCTTCGTTCATCCCTTGCACAAGAAACAGAGGAGGAAGACCGTCTCATTCAAGACGAGTCAGCATGGGAGTGTATACCACTCGATTCTCTTTCAGGGGCGGCGTCCTTGACTTGAGTTGTCGTGCATGTATCGTACCAGATCTCTCCCCGCTCTTGACCCCTCGCGGACTTGGATGTAGGCAGTGAGCGCCTGTATCGTCGGACTCGTCGATGGACATCTACTCCAGTACCCAATCGTGTATGTATTTGTTTCAGCTCGTTAGGACCCTCTCTTCCTCCATGTTATTTAATTCTCGTCGCCAAAGCATGTTACATGCCCTACTAATCTGCAAAACACTGTATAACGTTGCCGCTTGACGACACTTTCGTAGGCCATTCAAGAGCTGTGATTGGAGGACGGGTCAGCGCAAAAGGGAATGAAGGGTCTTTCCAAAAAAGAAACGGGCGAAGCCCATCCCAAAGCCCGCTTCAGAAAGCTGATTAGTACCTTCACCGTTGGGACTCCATCTGCTTTCCTGGACCTCATATCGCATGATTCCGTAGCCATACACGGAAGTTTGGACTCTTGTACTATGTATATTTACTTTTCAGGGGTACCCTGGCTGGAACGTGGATAGCATCAGTGTAACGCTATATGATCGACTGTACGCACCGACGGGCGTGCTCATGACTGCATGCGTCTATGCGCCAACGTCTGCAAAGGACCCACAAAGTGCTCCCTACGATGGCTGATACATACGACACGGTTGGGTGGGTTGAAGAAACCAATGCAAACGCGCTTGCGATCTACTTATTCCGAGTCGGCCCCATGTTTGGCATGACGGACATGATCGAGCGAAGAATCCAGAGGGCATATTCCTCTTGGACATGCATGCCCTCGGCGAGGTTTCTCGAATGTTTGCAGGTGTCCTTTGAAGTTAGCACTCGTAAAGTTCAACGGAGGCACTCACTGCCAGTGGACCACTTCCCCGTTCTGTGATACCCCGCCAGCTTACTAGACAATTCACTCCCGCCGAGCTCCAGAAGTTCAACTGGAAAGAGTTCACGATCGTTGACTGGCTTCGCCACATCTCTCTCCCAGAGGTCAGATCGGCCAATCCGAAATACGACTTCGCTCGATCAATTGATTGGGCTGAATGCGTGTTGCGCTCCGTTTCCTCCGCATGGTCATCCTCGAGTGAGATACCTCCATCAGGAGAAGTGCAAGATTCTGATAATGCCTTATCATGTGACTCATTAGTATAAATTGTAACGTTGATTACAACGGTAGGCTCCTTGGGTCTAAACGCTTCGGGGCGGTGCCGATGTGTAACTCGTATCATACTGGGGCCAGTCTGTCAGATGTATCTTTTCGTTGTAATCTCGGGTCGCGCTTAGCTGACCCATTTTGGCTGGCTTCACGTCTCGGCACCTCGCCTATACCCGAAAGCCGGCTAGTTGTTTCACTTACCTTAAGGTTATATGCGGTCACGTCGTGACCATTGTGGGCAGTGACTTACCAAATCAGGTAACAAACCCATCACGCGGTCACACGGTAGGACTCACCTCAGTGCTGCTCCATAACTCGGGCATTGTCGAGTCGACGTCGACTGCTTTTATGTTGAATCTGAACCTGATGAGTCAGCATATTTGTTTTGTGTGTATTGTAATCAGAAATCCCTGAATAACACAATAGACCTCATCGGTTTCCCTAAGCGCACATTGGGCTGCCCAATGGGCACCTGTTTCAGATTAGCTCAGGTCTGAATTACAAATATACCTCAAAAGGCTTGATGTGTAGGTAATGCATAGATAACTATGGGGACTGATATTTTTTTAACCTTATAAGGGCTCGTCGTGTAGATGAAGTCACAATCGATCAGATTGCCAGGTATTGAACAACTAGCAGTAAACTTGTAGTACCAACTAGCTACGTAGCAATGAGTTCCCTCACTGTGTAACGAGATCCTTCAGCCTAGCAAGTTGAGCATAGGAGGGATCATCTATCAGCTGAGTTAGTATTCATTTGTAGATACCCTCCGTCTTCAGTGGAGGCGAGAAATCAGTCACATTGTAGGTCCCATTGATGAGTTCTGATAGCACCGAATGGATTGCTGTTGCAGCCAGTGAAAGGAGCCAGGCAAAGGCTTCAGTTGTGTTGTCAAGATGCTTGTGAAGGCCACTGAGCCAAACTGTATTCAAAGCGACAGATATGAGGGTGGGATGCTCATAAAAAGTGACAACAGTGCCATCCTAGCAGACGAGTATGAGTGACAAGACATACAATATAAGTGATCATATAGTACATACCTCAGCTAACTGGTGGAGATATCTATCGTTTTCGAGGAGCCAGGGGACCCATGCCTGCTTCATGACGACCTCACTGTCGGGTTGTTCATCTTGGAGTGGAGGTTGGAGGCTGTAGGCCTCGTGTATCAGGCCCCATGCAGAGTCCTTGAAGGCTTTTCATGTTGCAGTTGCAACAGCTTGAATGCTTGAGATAGCTTTTTCGTCTGCCAGTGTGAACGGCTGTGGCAAATAACCTGAAAAAAATTAATAACTAGTCACATGAATCAAGATGACTTACCTATGATTTCTGACATGGCTGCTTCGATTATCATTTGGCTTTTTTCTCGAGGTGGCATGGCATCAATCAATATGATTGTGTGTCACATGATTTCCCTTGCTCGTGCAAGGATCTTCTGGGAGTCATGTTGGGAAACTTGGCTTGTTGTGGATGGGGGAGGTACTAGAGCATTTGTGGCTGACATAGTTGACCCAGTGGGTTCTGAGTCAACCGGGGGTGGTAGGTGATGGGTGGAGGGAGGTGCCCTTGCAATAGATGTTTCTGCACCAGCCTACAACGAAGAGGATGTGAGATTAGTTAGTTTTTCTGCAGTAGACGCATAGATTAGTACTTACCCGGAATACACCTGTGGTGATAATGCTACCACGAACTTCTTCATTTGGGCATAAGGATGCATAGGCTGGTATGAAGTGCATGCTGGGCAGCACATATGGTGCAGCACGTGCATTGGAGTTCCTCACGGCCGGTGGAACTTGGTCAGTTAAATCATGGGAGACAGGAAGTTCAAATTGTTGGGCATTACAATGCAGGTATTGGTTACTATTTGACGATGAGGATGTAGCGTACATTGGATTGGGATGAGATGGTAGGGAATATGACAGCATGGATGTCGGTGGATATGATGGCACGGATGTTGGTGGGTACGACAGAGTGGATGTTGATGAATATGATGGTATGAATGTCGATGGATATGACGGCGGCACGGATGTTGGTGGATACGACAGCATGGATGCATAGTTGTGTTGACTGCTGGATGGTGCACCAGGATCACCCATGACGACTTCGTCTTGGAGCATGTGTTGAAACAATAGGTCTTCAAAAGTGTCGGGGTTGACTGCTTGCTCAACGGCACAATTAACTTGAGTGGCATCTGGCCTCAAACATGGATTAAGGTCCCCATGGGGCCTTGACATATTCTGTAAACGAGTGTAAGACAAAATTGGGGATTCAGGTTGCGCTGAGCTTACGTGGGGATTGGCCAAAGGCGCACAACATTTTTTGCGATGGTCAGCCATTGACGTGACAGGCCTGAAGAAAGAATGGGTGGTTATAGGGTTCTTACCTGATAACAGTCTTGATAAACTGGTGGTGCACTGGTAGAGATCTAAATCAGAACATGAGGCGAAAAAGTTACATATAGACAAATGCTACAACACAATCCAATTGATAACAGGGCACGAGGAAAACAATATCTACAGGCTGTGTTACAACCGGTCAGTGAAGTCATGATGGCGGGCAGACGATTGCATACATGATTCAATTGAACAATTGGGGGACCCTTCTCGCTGAGACCATGCAGCAGCCTGCCTCATTCACCATTGATAGAACCCTCCTCAAGTTCCAGATCTCCATCATCATTCAAATCGGCCTCAGGTTCGCCATCGAAGGGCTTGGAAACGTTCAAACCATGTTCTTTGGCATGTTCTATCATAACCGAGAGCTCAGTGGCATCTCGATCTGCTTCCTGAGCCACAGAAGGAATACGATTACCATAAAACAATTCATCCTCCTTGAGGTCAGGAAGCCCTCACTCCGTGTACATGTCAAGCCAGAATTTGTATTCTGATTCAGTGAGGGAATGTGTCAATTCAAGATAGTGTTGGATTTGCTCCAGCATGCGGAGCTTGCACCTTGTTGCTTCGATGTCCCAAGTGGCGAGGAGGAGTTGAAGATGACTCCTCTCTGTTGATGCATACTTCTCGCACACGGAAGATCGAAGGATGTCATTAGGCAGGGCTTTGATGCCACGCACGAAAATCTGCATGGCCTATGCAAGGGGTGTAGATTAATAACACAAAAAATGAATATATTGGACTTTACCTCAGACGCACTCAGCCCCTGGCTCGAAAGATCATCACAAGGGCCTCGATTTTGATATAATAGTGCATGAGCCTGAGGATGCTTGTGGGTGGAACCAGGGGAAAGTGCAAGGCACTTTGGGTAAGGCGAAATGCATGCTTCAGAGTGTTTTGTTGGGGACCCATGAGGTTCAAAGTCCATGGGATTGGTTCGATTGTCAAAATACGTTAAAGAGCTGGTGGGGCTGGGTGGGGGGGACCGCAAAGTTGCGACATGAGACATATTGACTTGAGAGACTGAGGGAAGTGATTGATGCGGCTGGGTTCCAAAGACTTCGTATCACTGACAAGCCTTCAAGTCAGCTCGCACGATCACACCACTGACCAACAATGGAACTTGGTGATGCCGGACGATACAACTCAAGCGAAGATGATACATGTCACCTGGAATCCAATGAAGAGTAAGTATTACTGTTGCTGTTGATTGCCGGTGCTCACTCCAATGATGGAACTCAGTGATGCCGGACGATACAACTCAAATGAAGATGATACACATCACCTGGAATCCAACGAAGAGTGAGTACTACTGTTACTGTTGATTGCCGGTGCTCACTCCAATGATGGAGCTCAGTAATGCCAGACAATACAACTCAAATGAAGATGATACACGTCACCTGGAATCCAACGAAGAGTGAGTACTACTGTTGCTGTTGATTACTGGTGCTCACCTCTCTCAGATTTGTCTGCCCACTCTGCTCAATACCTTTGACTTCGATTGACTCCATTTGGTCGCACCTCAATAATGACCATACCCCGAACGAAAGCCAATTTCCAGCTCCTCCAGTGTTTTCCGCTCAGCAATCCACGCCTCGTCATGGCCATTATCACCCAAATTCGGCATACATCTATGGTAGAACACAGAATACTCTCGAGCGTCTAGCAGCAGAATCCACCAAATACGATGAAGAGATCGGACGAGCCCATCAGAAGAATGTATATTATCCTTTTTCAGACAGAGGTGAATGGGAGTTGGGCAAATTTTTGTGTGAGAACTTGAATCAAGGGCAGATTACCCGATTCTTAAAGTTGGAATGGGTGAGTAATGGCTTCTCATGGTTACTACTATCAATAGTTCTAATAAGTTTCAGTTTCAGAAAAAAGACAAGCCGTCTTTCAAGTCTGCTGACAAGCTCTTCTCATGGATGGACTCCTTGCCTCAAGGCCCACGGTGGCGCTGCACGAAGATTGAGATGGACAACTACATTATGGTTCACCCTGTCTATCTGCTTTGGCGAGACGCATTCGATGTTACGCAGATGATTTTTGGTAACCCGATCTTCCATCAACATATGTGTCTAGATCCACATGAAGTCTATACTGAACACAACGACTGCAAATATGGCGAGTGGATGTCCTCACAAGAGGCGTTCAGGATACAGGTAAATCAGCCTCATTCCATTTCTCTCTCTGCACTAATCAGTTAATCAGGACCATCTTCCTGTTGGGGCCACGATCATCCCCATTATACTTGCTTCTGACAAAACTCCCATTACAAGACAAACCGGTGGCCTTGAAATGCATCCCCTGTTCCTGACAATAGGAAACATTCACTCTGATCTACAGATGAAAGCAACAGCTCACGTGTGGTCATGCATCACGTACATGCCAATAGCTCAGTTTGTTGCCCACAGCGACTATGCAGCAGTCCTCCAAGCCAGGCTCTGGCACCGCTGTATGGATATTGTGTGTGACTCCCTGAAATCAACCGCTACTCGAGGCGCATACATGGCTGATCCTGCGGGATTAAACCGCTACTGCTTTACTCCCCTCGTCGGCTATGTAGCCGATCTTCCAGAACAGCTTATGGTCGCATGCGTGGCACAGAATGCATTGCCTGTGACACTGGCCACCAAAACCCAGTTCTCCACCACCACTCTCTACCCACCCCGCTCCGGGCTACATACTCTCCAGCAAATTCATCACCTCTCTCAGCGTATCAATCCATGGAAGGTTTGTGAGTTCTTGGAGGCTGCCAAAGAGATGAACCTCAGTGGCGTACACCTCCCTTTTTGGAGGGACTGGCCATTCGCCGACCCTGCAAAATTCCTTACCCCCAAAATCCTTCACATCCTACACAAGTTTTTCTTCGATCACATTCTCAAATGGTGTAAAGAAGGGCTGGGTGCAGACGAGTTAGATGCGCGCTATCAGAGTCAACATAAGCGAGTTGGTATGCGTCATTTTTCAAATGGAGTATCACACATCAAGCAGATGACTGGTTGGGAGCACCGGGACCTGCAACGGACGATCGTTGCATCCATTGCTGGCCTGGTCGCACCAAATTTTGTTCGTGCTGTTCGAGCAGCAATCGATTTCATCTACAAGGCGCAGGCACCTACATTCACCAATTCATCCATTAATTCCATGGTCCAGTTGCTAGCGGAGTTTCACCAGTTCAAGCAAGCAGTCATTGATGCTGGGTTACATCGTGGTACATCGGGCCCCATTGACTACTTCAAAATTCCCAAACTTGAGCTTTTCCACAGCTTCGCCCCTGCCATTTGTAATGTCGGGGCACCTATCCAATTCACTGCCGACGTCTCTGAGCGCCTACTCATCACTCACTGCAAGAATCCCTTCGAGCGCACGAATCACCAGCGAAATACGTTTTCCCAGCAGATCATCCGCATTTTGGATTGGGAAGAACATATGCACCAATTCCACCTCTTTTCCCTACTCACTGAACGCGGCGCCTCACTCAAGAATGTCGTTGATGAGGAGTTTGATGAAATGACCAACCTTCAAGTCGATCCAACACTTGCGTGGATCCTACGCATTTCCCCTACTGACCACACTGCTTTCTCCTTGCAAGACCGCCCTATCCGCAATCACTTCCACACAGGCATCGTCTCAGATGAGGCACGCATTGCGGCCCATGTCACCATCAAACCGCACGAGAGAAACAAATCACTTGGATGCCAGTGGGTCTCCTCGACGTATTGGCTACCCTACTTCGAATGGTTGCTTGGTCATCATGTTTCGCATCTCGGTTTTCTGTCCTTCCCCACAGACATGCTCAATATTTGGAATGGATTTTGTCTTCAGCTGTTCTCAAGCTTCGATGGAATGAAGGTCATGCCTAGTCAACTCTTGCAGGCTTTGCCACCATCTCAGGAGTTCCCATTCGGCAAATGTGATACAGTTCTGCTCTCTAACCCCAATGACGAAGGTAAGGCTTCCATTTGATGGCATGTATTCTCTTCATTAACTGAATTCTCCCTGAGTTCTTCCTCTCGTAGTGCAAGTCTGCGTTGTCTTTGCTTTCTATGAGACAAAGAAAAATCCTCTCCCTCTTTCTCTGTGGGAGCCTTTACTATATGTTGAATTCTTTGAGGTATTTGGCAATCCCAACGACATCACGAAGATGTACAAATTATGACGCAAAGTCTCTCTTGGGCCTGATGGTTTTCCCCGCCGTGATGGGGTGGTGATTCCTATCACGACTGTAATGCACGCTGTGGAACTGATTCCGATTTATGGCCATAGACATGATCGTCAAGCCACGGTCAATGTTTCTTTAGAGAAGTACAATGAGTTTTATCTCAATAACTATTCTGACAAGGAATGGTACCACACAATCTCTCAGGAATATCTGTAGAATTACCAAGTTGGAGTATTGTACATCCTATGGGCTCATAACAATGTATTGTGACAATCTTGGTTTTGTTATTGCGTTGTGTCGTGATATCGCTATCTAAGCCACATCAGCAAACTGACCTTTTCAAGCTACAGCAGTCCCAGGATGCAACATTCTGTAGGTATCTACACAGCATTCACAGACATTGTGGCTGTGTCACGCAAGTTGTCAACAAACTCTCCAATAAAACATGTGCAGACGCTATAGCTGTTACACAAAAGACAGCAGGTGAGAGGTAGTATTAGCAATCAAATATAACTGGCTTCGACTCCAACCAAGCGAAATTGGGTTTGAAGCCACTGAGCATGGTGTTGAATACCATGGCCCTCAGGCAAACCGGACCTGCATGCCAGTGTCAACATTGTTATCTGGAACATTTTTTCTTCCTTCCATAATCGAGACCAAGCCACAAAATTTGCTCTATTCATAGCAATGTAGTTGAGACATTGTAAATACTATACTCAATGTTCCCTATTATCTACCTGCCCACTTCCATAGAGTCCTCTTGGGGGCACAGATGAGACGCCAGGCGAGGGGCACGCCAGCAATGTTGTTGGCATGTAGATTGAGGGGAACAAAGGGCATGGCGATGCTATTGAGTGCACATGCAATTTCATCTGTGGGCTTGATGCCCATATACTGGGTGAGGAGAGGGCGTGGCATGAGGTTGTTGGGGAGGCCAGGTAGGCCCTATTGCGCTGCATTGTTGGTGTGTGCGAGATGGTGCACATGGCAATGATCATTGTCTTTCGAGCATATATTGGCATCGGGCAGGAGCACACCTGGTTCAATGGACGACTTGGCTCTCGTCTTGGGATTGGTCTTGCCCCTGCCTTTGCTGTCCTTGGGAGTTCGCGTGGGTTCGCGAGAACTTCATCTTCAAAAAAGAGGACACCGATTCGATCTCTTTGTGGCGCATGATGGCATCACGCAGCTATGCCACCAGCCCATCCTCAACCCCGAGGATCTTGATACTGTTCATGTTTGTCAGCAGTGTGGCTGCTAGTGAGCCGAGGAGGGTGCAAGGATGAGCGAGTTGGGTCACGCACAAGCAGTGAGAGAGGTAGATCCTGCGCAGGTCCAAAGTGAGCGGTTGTCATTGCATCGGTGGTGAAGGGAGCTGAGGAGGGCACAAGGGTGAGCGAATCGGTCCACTCGAAGAGCATTGAGAGCAGGGTGAATCCTGTGTGGGTCCAGACTGAGTGGTTGTCATTGTGTTGGTAATGAAGTGAGCTGAACAGGGAGTCAAGGAGGGCGCAAGGGTGAGCGAGTCAGTCCGCTCGAAGAACAGTGAGAGCGGGGTGGATCCTGCACAGGTCCAGAGCGAGTGGTGGTCATCGTGTTGGTAGCAAAGGGAGCCAAACAGGGAGCTGAGGAGGGTGGAAGGGTGAGCGAGTCGGTTCGCTCAAAGAGCAGTGAGAGCAGGGTGCTAGCATAGATGTGAGAATCCATGCACAAGGTGGTGCATATGGCTGTGGTCATTGTCATTCGAGTGCATGGATGCCAGGCCTGCGCTGGTCGTGCCCATTTGATCGTGTCTGGTCACGCCGTCGCTGCCACGATCTTGGACAGGGTGACCGTCTTGTCCCCACCGTGGGCACTCTTGCACAGGCACTCGGGGTGGTGGGTGCAGTGGGCTCCAAGAGCATAGAGGCAGACACATCAGGAAACATGCAAAAATTCTGAACCAACTTAGCCACCTGAAATGAACTGAAATATCTTAAATTAGGTGCATATTCTGAAATCAGACAATAGTTCTGAAATAAGATATCTCAGAAGAAATTCAGGTCACTGGTTACTCAGTTGCTCAGATAGTCATAATTCCAGACTGCTCAGACATAATTCAGCTCACT
>QGOI01002857.1:0-17042 GCA_003313885.1 Boletus sp. MG55
ACCGTTCAAGTTCTCGACGTTCCTCGTCAGAGCCATCCGGCATTATAGTTTTGAAGATGTGGCCAATGATCAATAAACCCTTGCGATCCTCTGTGAGAAGCATGGCATCGCTATTTCTTTGTAACCATACCTTGGCCCGGTTGAAGAGTACTAGGTCAGGAAGTTCGCGGTCTTTGAGGACAGCATCCACGACCTGATCAAGATTCATCAGACTACCAACGATTTTTCAAGTAGAGAAACGATTTACCTCTCGTAGCACTTGCACGACTTCGAAACGCGTTCCCCGCCAAGAGGCAAGCAAGATCTGTAACGCAAAGTGATAGTAACTGTACTGTACATAAAGAAGCACGTGGCGTGAAATATATACCTTGCCCGTCATGTCTTCTTCCATAGCATGTAAGACTTCTTCAGTCGCCTCACCTTTGGCCTGTAACCTCTCCATTTCCTGCATTAATGATTGAACACTGAGCCTGATTATCAGGATCGGGTATTGTGAGTGACTTTTTGTTGTGAGGTTGCTCTTAAAGAAGCTTACGCGCTACCAATGACACCCCAGGCGTCCTTTGCTACTGATCCTTTTTCCTTCATCCGAGACCAGAAGCCCGCACTAGAACGTTGTGAACTTCGGGGGAGCACAATACCGCGACGACTCACAGCCCAAGGAATTTCTTCGACTTCAAGAACGAAGTGGCTTTCATGCTATAGACGGTGCCAATGGCGTGTAATAACTAAACGTCGGGGCTCGTGGACTGAATACACGTAACACCTGGCTGGAAAATAATGACTCACCTCGACACCAAAACTCTCCAGTTTCAAATCCTCAGCCTCCAGTCTCATCTTCTCCTGGAATGTTATGGTTTCTGGATCATCTTTCTCTCCAGGACGTTTGGCTTCGACAAATGGCCTGAGCCGTTCGATCAACTTGGTCGTCAGCGTTTTCACTCGCTCTTCTAGAGCCTTCCTTCGCTCTTCTTCGAGTTCTTGAAGTTTCTTTTTCTGCTCTGGCGTCAACCTGTTGCGTTTCCTGGACGACATATGCATATCCTTGTCTCTCTCCTGGGAAGGCGATGTAGGGACACTCTTTGACGCACTCTTGGCCGGAGACGAGTCGGGTATCGATGTACGTTTGGATGTGTCCTCATTACTAACCGAGACTTTGAGTGCGACTGCGGAAGTATCGAGAGACGTGGATGCTTGGCCTGAGGCGGCGGGATCCGTTGCAGGAGTCGTGGGTCGCGTTGGACCTTTTTCCTGAGCGGGTGTAGAAGATGGAATGATGCCTTCTTTTTCAAGTTCTTCGCGCTCTTCGTCAGTCGCTACTGTCTGTGCTACGGAAGTCATTTCTTTCATCAGGGAAATTTCCCCAATCTGACATTTATTGAGACAACCGGCGGACAAGACCCGGAGCAACGGAAGAACGCACATATTCTTTAAATCGTTCTCCACCAAAGACATTGGCAAAAAACATGGCGGCGTCATCCATCCCATTGGTTTCCTTGTCCGCCTGTCCCATGCCGCCGCAGTGTACTCTTTAGGACGCCAACCCAAGCCTCTTTTCAAAACTGGACTTACCATCGACTTTCCATTCTTATCGTATACAGCGCGAAGATTCTGTCCGGCGGAAGTATCAGTTTTCTTTGTCCCAGAGTAGACAGCAAACCGCCACCTACAGTATCGGACAGAACTTGATAAGCTTTGCTATGAACACGAGGCACACACGTTACCAGCTATTCCCCACCTTTATTTAATCTGATGGTCAACTTGCCTTATTTCTTTGAACTTCTCCTCGGCATCGGGAGAGGGGTTCTTGTCCGGGTGGTACTAATAGAATGAAAAGTAAGACGAGATCGACGCAAGGTATGAAGGTCTCTGAGCGCCAAAGCAAGTGACATCCATGCTACAACGAACCTTCATTGCTTGCTTCCGATAGGCCTTTTTCAAATCCGTATCGTTAACATCCACAGGGACTCCCAGCTGCAGTTTCGGGATAGGCAGAGTATCACGAAGCCAGATGATCAGCACACCAATGCGGCTTCTTCGAGGGCTCGGCTACATACCAGGTCATAGTACTCTGTCTCTACAACTGCCATGGTAGATGCGGGCGGTGGCGCGCTAAAGCTGAGCGTGGTCGCGAGTCGGGAGTCGTAGCGTGATATAGTCGTAAGGAATGTCGAGGCAAAATTCTATGCAAGGCTGAAACGTTGCTACTGAAACAACCACGCGACAGACGCTCTGGGCGAACGCAGCAGTAAAATTCGATATCGTATCTCACAGCCACACGAGATGATGACATACATCTTGTTCTAGGTATGGGCTTCGCAAAACAAATTCAGACCGGAAAGAATGGCTACAGTTTGAATAATATATCGAAAAATAGGTTAACGTGTGATGAAGTTGACAACGAGTCGTGTCCTGTGTGTGGATCCAAATAAAAATGCTGGTAATAGAACAATTCAGACCTTCAAAAGGCCTAAATAGCATGTGTGGAGTCAAAAGGAAAAACTAGGACGATCGTTCGTTTATTGCAAGTACACTCGTGGAAAATCGGACCGCCTTCCGCGGGGTCGCCGGCCTCGTGCTGTCACTAGCGGATGATGTGAAGGAGCTCGCGCGGCCGAGCGAGGAAGGTAAACTAAGAGGTCGGTAGCCTGGAAAAAATTTGGACATCCGAACGCGCAAGGATGATAATGAGCGCGAAGACCCTGGTGTCACAGGGCCATCCGAGGTCACCATAGATGTTGACGGCGAAACTCCGGATGACGAGCATTGCTGCGGCGACTGGGTAAGGGTTGAGACTGAAGGAGTCGTTTTTTTCATAGAAGAACGTGATGGAGGGGGGGGAAGGCTGTGATGCGCGCGATACTGGGAGGAAGAGGTTGATGTTTCGTGGAGGTTGTCAGGCGAGACACGGGGAGGCTGGATGGGTGTGTTCAGGCTGCGTCGTGAGGGAAGGGAGGGGATAGGATGTCGCTGGAGAGGGCTTGCGACGGGTCTAAGATGGGGGGTGCGCGAAACATGGAGACCCATCGCGATCTGTTCTATGGTGGGACGAGAGTCGAGATAACGCGAGGGGCTGGCACGTGAGGTGTTGCGAGCGTGTCTCTCCTCAGGGGTTGAATACATGGCAGCACGCTGAGCAGAATGGGATGTGAGAGGTGTGATAGGGACATGAGGCGTAGGGTGACGGACCGGATTGTCGGTGTTCTTTCTTCGTGGAGAGGACGGGGGGCTGAACGACTTTCGCACGGAAACGAAGAAGCGGGACGCGGTAGCCGCGACGCCGGGAAGTGTAGGAGGGACGTGAGGGATGTCCGGACGGGAGGTGTCGGTGTGTGTCGGGGGTGACCGTGATGGATGATGCATGTCAAGTTGGAGCATGATATTTTGGCAGTCGGGAGTGGGAGTGGGAGCACCCGGGTTGGGGCGGCGGGCAACGTGGAGTGGGTATTGACCGTGGGCGCGGTTTGGGGCAGGAGCATACGCGTTCGACGTCCCCAACGTTGGCGGACGTTGACGGTCGTGTCAGTTTACGAGAACCAACCCCAACGAACTGCCGAACCACCAAACCATACCAGTGGCTGTGCAAGTGCCTGGACCACATCTGCAGGTCACTCAACGTTAACTGACAGCCATCCAATGGCTCTTCTGGCTCGTTACCCTCGTGTATACATATCAATATGCCCCGTCTGGCGAGTACAGACGGCGCTCTGCCGCGAGGACTACTGGCCACCGAAACGAAAGGCGTGTTTCACTTCCTTCGTCCATGGCAGTGGCCCAGTGCCCTTCCCACACGACCGGATAAGCAAGTTTTTGAGAGCATGCTATCCATCGAACCAACAATCATCTGAATCTATTCCCATAAGCCAAATTTCCCAGAGTTCCGCAAGCCATGCTCCCACGTCCATCAGCGTGTGCCTCGACGCCGACGCACAACTGACAACGACAAAATCCCGAATCGGCGCAATTTGGAGACTCTGACCTAAGAGGGGTTACAGTGGGTTTCCGCTCTCCTGTCTCCTGAACCGTGCGATCAGGGGGTCTCGCTCACGGCGTGTATCATGCTGTCCTGTGGACGATAATCCAAGCTAGCTACTTGGTCGTTCTGCATCTCTTGGAACCACTTCGACCGTACTGTCTCGCTCAGTTCCCTTCATAAACCGTGCATTTCACACTTGTGGTTTTACAGCCCTCACCGCTCTGTCTAGATCTATCATAAGTATGGGTGCGCATTTGGTCTACATACTCTGCTGGGATACGAAACACCCTGTTGCAGAGAAGCCCGCGTTATCCCCGAGGTGGAGATTCGGTGCAGATGACATGAAAGCCAGTGCGCCGCGGCTGCTCAAAAATGTGTTACATAAGACAACCATCGGATCCCAGGTTGGAAAGTGTTGTACAACGATTGTTTGATCACTAGTGGACCCTTATTGTTTCTTTTGCGCCCGTACTCGAGCGTGTGCAACATCGCTATGCTACAGCTATTGTAGTCCTGCTTCGACGTGGTATACCGCGCAGTATTATTGTCATGGGTACCCTATAAGAACTTCGTGCTCGCCCAACATTTCTCCCCGCGCCGTTTGCCAACTACGGTACACGTACGACCTAGCCAACGTTCTTTGAGAGCTTCGCAGGCTGTCCATTCTTTTCCTTCGTCTGAGACGATTCTGACGTTCCCAACACCACTTGGCCATCCCGTCTTTGTAACCCATCCCCCGTAATGGCATCATCCGAATCATCATCCAAGGCTGTCAGTGTTCCCTACCGTGCATACCACATATCACACCTTCCCGACCCCTGGATTGTGGAGACGAAACCCATGTAGGCGAACCATAGACTGTGCTTTTGTCCCCATAACCTGATTGGAATCCTTCACAGGCATAAGACGCGCGCTTCCTGCACAAAGTTCATCGAACGCCAGGTCATCCAAGCCTGGAAGCGTGTCACGGGGGCAACTCGTAAACCCCAACGAGCGTCATTCCTTCCAAAAGACTTTGTCCTCGTCACGTCTCGTCGTCGCAGCGTCATGTTCCGTTAATTCTCCCTCGGTGATGACATACATGATTCGACATGAAGCCCATGATAGCGCTGCGCGCTCATTCTACTCTACTGTAATCCGCATGTCATGATGGACCTTTTATCTTCTCCTTTTACCGGTTTTCCTCAAAGGACGTTGTACAATTATAATTGTTTCTTCTTGACCTCATTTTTACTGACAATGCATTACCACTCTAATCCTTGTATCATTACAACGCAGCTACTCTGTTGTAATACTAATCCAATTCTCTGCTTACCTCCTGGATTTACATTTCATGCAGTTTCGCGGTGCAAAAAATAGCAAGTGCTTATTGAACAAGGGACGGAATAGTGGTAATTCAG
Source organism: Boletus sp. MG55 (assembly GCA_003313885.1). NCBI lineage: Eukaryota > Fungi > Basidiomycota > Agaricomycetes > Boletales > Boletaceae > Boletus > Boletus sp. MG55. Next base: position 5,377 of record QGOI01002857.1, read on the forward strand.
TACGTGGGGATGGATTAGATCATGTCTGGATCAAGGCCCTGCAACCCAAGGTAGTATGTAGTCGTCATGCGAAACCGACGAACCTCATGAATGTAGAGTTACAAATAACTATTCAGACATCGTCTTTGAGGGAGATATAAAAACAACAATATACAGTATCATGTATTTTAAACGGACTGCCAATGTTTTCCGATTTTTAGCAGAGGTGGTCTGAAATATCTTATTTGTTTTTTGTGTGTGAGGTTCGTCGGTTTCGCACGACGACTTACCATAGTGCTCATTTCAATCTTCATCGTTGATAACTTCTTCTTCCGTCATTCCCTAGCAGACAACCGTACGTACTTCAGGATTCCAATATATTGGGAGAAGTGGGATCACGTACTTGCAGCTGCCCACAGAACGTGTTGACCGTACAACGAAGTTTAGCCACCCACCGCCTCAACTTCGATTTGTCTGCATTGGCCTCTCGAAGACATTGCTCGGTTTCGTCAAGCTTCCTCTTGGTGGCATCGAAATTTCTCTGAACTTCTTCCTTTTCTCCCTTCAAGAAGGTGATCTGAATAGACACAGCATGAGGAACGACTACCATTCGCAGAGTAAAATTCTTACCTCCTGACAAGCGGCAACGAACTTGATATACCAGTAGTTTAATCTACCCTGGGACGTAGCTGTATCCTGGAGTAATTCCACTATGCCTTCGTCTTTCACGCCACCTTCATTGGGAGCGATCTCGATTTCGCTATTAGTCGCGGGAGTCGGTGAAGCATTAAACAAAGAAGGCGTAGCTGTCATTTGAGTTACGTGGCGAGAGTTTGACACGGGTGTCATATAGGGATTAAAAGATCTCGGCGCCACCCTAAGCACAGGGAAGGAATAATTAGGCCTACCACATCTGCTGGGGGTATTACCATGCGTGACTCACGGGGTAGCAGCGACAAGCCGAGCAGGTTCAGTCTCAAGATCAGAGACCATGTCATGGTTGTCATCATCGCCACTAAAACCGTAAGCACGTATATATCGTCGATGAGGTATACACACTTACAGACCTTCCACCTGGGAAGCCACCGAGGTGGGTCCGACGTCAACCACGACATCGTTCTTCGGCAGCTCAACACTGCTCTTGGAATTGGGCTGGCTAGGTATCTCCACCGTGTTGGAACAATCAGCCGGATGGACACTGGGAACACTTTCGTCACTTGCTGTCTCAGCGTGTGACGAGCCATCGATGAACTTCATGCTCGTTTGAATACCCAGAGTCTGGGTTGGTTGGAGTCGAGTTTGACATTGTATGCGAAGCTCTCTCTTCTCTTGGTAAGACTGCAAAAGTAATGCCATCAACTGCCACAAAGATATAAGCAAAGTTGACCAAGTCAAAGATCTCATGTTTCATACCTCCTTCTTCGTAACGGCTTTTCCTTTCGGGAAGAAGTGGCGTTTGGCCAGTGCGATAGCCCCTCGGTACTGATGGTCATACGGGATGTCCCCGTATCCCCTCAACTTGGGAAGAAATGCTGCAAGTCTGTTGATGGAATTGAGCGAGAGTCATTCGGTCAGATAGGCCGCCACCGACATCCTCTTTGCTCCTGGAAGTATCTTTATCACATCGATGGTGTGAGGATCGTTTGCTTTGACGATCAGTTCGACGTGTCCTTTTTGAACCTAGTTATTCCTTTCCTTGAGACGCTGTTCCGATGGAGCTAAAAGAAAATAACTACGGTGACGAGTAAGACGGCAGCAGCTTGCTCGACCGTCATCTTCCTCTGCCTAGCCTTCGTGCCTTTCCCTCGAGAGTTTACTGGCAAGGTATGCATCATCGTGACGTACCCGGAGACGTGAAAGCATAGTCGAGATACCTCCGTCCATGAACTCGTTGAACTGCACCTCGAGCGGCCCGTCGAGATCGCTCTGGCCACCCTCCGCCAGCGCGTTCACGCGCTTGTCAGCGATGAAAGCGAGCTCCGTGATCACTTCTGCTCCGTGGCGGTAATATTATTAGTATCACCGCGCTGATCGACCATACGGGACTTACTGGTTGGGTTGTTTGCATATCCGACGAGTTGGAGGCTCCCCAGCGCACGTAGCTGTCGTCGCGTCGGAGGCATTCTTGGCTCAACTGGTCACGGTGGCTGGTTGAAACTTGAACCAGGATAGATAGCCAATTGTCGAGGAGAGAGAAACTAATTCATGCATCTCCTCGGGAAGTGGCTCCACTTTATAATGAAAAGACATGTGGCTGAGGGTGGTGGTGGTATCTCTTTGTTCCTCGGCGCCTTCCTTTGAGCGACGGTATCCAGTCAACCAACACAATACGGCGTTGCACAATTGGATATCATAGTCAAGTAAAGGGCGTTGTAAACTTGTAATTCATCCCGGTGATAGGGCGGAGGAAATGTCCTTTTGTCAGGTGTGGTGAAGAACCAAATTTAGGGAAGCTTCAAGTTGTCCGACAATAACTGAACCCAAGTAATAGAATCTCATGCCTATTATACGTCCTGACGAGTCCCACTATGAACAAATATAACGTGTAGACTGGCTACAGCTCGAATTGATCAGCCCAATGTCGTAGCACGCCTTCTCCCTCTATATGGTACTTGAAGTTCTTGATGTCCCGACATACGATCATGGCATGTGCATTCTGGACGCCCGTATAAAATGCGCGCTCTTTCTGTAGCTGGGGTATTCTGTTCAGGTTCTGAATGCAGCGACGCTGCACAGGGCTAAGCAAAGCCTGGGATGGTGAAGGTCTTGAGTCTGAGCTGACATCCAATACCTCCTGTTGTGTCAGAGTGCCTTCGATGGGATCTTTGCTGGGCAGAGGTGAAGGTGAAGAAGGCGGGTCCTGGGAGTCCTCGTACATGTCGAGGACAACGCTTTCGACATTGCTTTCCAGGTCTGCAATGATATTGGCGAGAACCTCCTTGTTCGACGGATCAACCTCAAGGGCCTGGAGGCGAGTCCTTGATTTGTGGGATGAAATCGAGAGACGGAGGAGTGCAAGTGACATGAAAGCAGGGAATATTACTGGAACGAGCGCGTACACGAGCTGTAGTAATGAGCAATATATAAACAAGTATACAGAAAGAAAGCTCGACGGGCTCACTAAATTCCAGGGGAAACCACCCTGGAGCATAGGTGGTACTGGAGGGGTCAGGGTTCGGATTCTCGTGAGCAGGCTTGTCTTTTCTCGTTCTCGGGGCGGTGGGGGAGAGGATGGCATTCCATATGACTTGATCACGTGTTTATATTCGTCGTGAAACGCTCTGGAAAACACTGAGTACTTGAAGAGTCAATGAACGACAACACATACATTTCAATGCCGTTCGTCTCATACTCTGCAAACAAATTATTCTCCTCGATCGCCGCAGTAATATAGGGTACGGTGAGGTCATTAACCCTACGGGGAGGTCAATATCACGTTTCTCGTCAAGCTTGTCTCGGCTCACGCGTTTGCGTAGACTCTTATGTTGGGAAAGAGCAGGAGGGCTTGATAGAAAATGTGATCTATGTGCACATTCAAATTTCGATATGTTCTGAAAAAAAAAACATACTGACCTGGATCGGCAAGAACGTCCAGGAGGGGTCTACCTTTCGGTGACCACTTGTCGGCACAGAAAAACTGTTCACCCGTCCGTGACAGGAACCTCGGACCGACATAATTTGCAATCGCAGAAAATGTGGAAGGAAATCTAGGTATGCCGATGTGTGGTGTCGCTATGGTGTTAAAGTTGACGGGTATCACTTTCTCGAAGAACTTATTCTGGTGCAAGATTCTGAAAGATTCCACGTCAGCACGCTCGTATACAGGGGGAAGCAGGTAACATATACCCAATGACGTATCGCGCAAGTAGGCCACCTAAGCTGTAGCCCATTACCGAGAAATGGGTGATTTGCTTCCCCTGCTTCTCGTACTCCTGGATTTCCTCCAAGATCTATGACGAAGTAAGGGAGAGCGTAAAGATGGACCAGACAATGAGATGTCTCACCTCCTGAGCAACCCTCTCGCCTCCCCAGTCAATGCCATCGTATGTTGATTCGTCACTGTTTGTTTTGGCTACCAAGACCGCAAGTACCGGTCCATCGGAAACAGTGTTCGCGTTGGTGCCCTTGACTTCACGAATTATTTTTTCCATGTGAGCAAGATGGCTGGGATTGCCCCACATGCCGTGGAGGAGTACCAGTAGATGAATGTCTGTCATGAGGGTATCTTGCTTTGTGCACTAGACACATCATGACGGCGGTAAGCCATGAATCGTGACCCAAATACTACGGTGCGGGGGCGTACCTTTAGATTGCAGACAAAGGAAGGAGGATGCAAAGGTCAACGTGCAAACGGCGAGACACAGACTGTCAGTTCAGTTTGGTTAAGAAGCTGTGAAGACCGCAGGCATGCATCCAGTGAATGTCGGCACCCAACTGTGAGGCTTCCGGCGTCTGTGGCGTCACCCATACGGCTTGATTTAAAGTACAGCGGCCCGCAGTCGTGTGACAGTCTAGTCTCGAGGCTGTAACAGCGTCACACCGGATCCAGATCGCTTATTCCGCTTTGTTGCACTAAGTTAGCAACCTCTCACCAAGCACTCGGCATAGCAGCCACTGGCACAGATGATAGAACAGTGTTGCTCTCGTCAAACTAGCGGACGTACTCCGACTCTTGAAGAACACAGGATTGTATTGCGGCATGCAGTAAACACGAGGGACTCAAACAATCAGGGTCGAGTCAGCGTATACAATCAATCAAGATCACGTTTAGATAGTCTGTACATGGAGCATAGGTATCTGCCAATCCACCGCATCAAGCAGTCGAGAAAGGAGCATCATACAAAATGACCAAGGACGTTGGCCAAGGACTGCGGAACTGTTGTGCATCCAAGTAAACGTAGCGCAAATCTTTGAAAGAACTGTCCTGGAACCGTTGGAGTTTCCCTGACTGACCGGGTCCACGGCGGACATTGTCAAGGGAAAGAATGCTCCGGAGTACTTGGACGACGAGTTTAGGTACAATATTAGCACCAACGACCTTGAAGGCAACATCTGCTCGGAGGTACCGTTCAGGTGGCGTACGAGTCGCGTCGAAGGTGGTGGGGTTGGGGAATGCTTCCTCCTGTCACCAGAAGATCAAAAGAGGGTAAGATGGATTAAATACAACCCACTTACGTTCATACCAGCGCCAGCAACATCCAAGTAGACCCGTTCATCTTTTTGGACCGCGAGGGAACCAACGGTGTGGTCTTTCTTAGCAATATAAGACACTCCCGCAAAAGGAGGGTCGATTCCTATACAGCAAAGTTAAAAAGGGTTTCCTGCTCAATAGGCCGCACTAACTCAATGCTTCGATGACATGCGCCTCCAGACCAATAAGGTCCTTGGCGTCGACACTCTTCGCCTGGGTACGGAAAGTCGTGTGCTCTTCAGAGTCGAGGAGGAGGTTAACTACGTTTGTCAAGGCTGCACATCAGAAAGTTAGTACACCCGCCGTCCATATGAAGCATTTACACCTGCCTAGTGATACCTCTACAGTCATACCAACCAAAAGAGCCAGAATCTCGTTGACGACCTGTTCGTTGGAGTGCCCAAGCTCAAAAAGGCGCTTCAAAAATTCATTGTGATAACTCTTCTTTCTGCCGAAGACGGTTCCAAAGATCCCAGCTATGGAGATCTGTAGAGGGAGTCAGTGTTGAGATATCGTTCTGATGCAAATAAACAACTTACCCGAGACCCAGCAGCACCGAAAGAGGCCTTGATATGATGAGACAGCTCATCAACGTATCCCTGAACCTTCTGTCGCAAGACCATGTACTTGCCAGGCTCGACATCAAGGAAGATGAATCTACGAATTGCTCAGTCACATACAACAAGGTTCAGCGAATATATATCCTCACTGGTAAATTTCACCGAGGATGTTATACAACTGCTGGGGAGTGTAGACACCAGATTGATTCAGTTTATCCTTGAGCGGTATACCAGCCTGAGGGGATTAGCCGTGAGAAACACACAACCTGACGGTACTCTGGCAAAGTACACGCACGATTTCTGAGGCGACCCAGTAGACAGGGACAAGTTTCAAAACATCACCAACAATGTTTACGCTCTTGGTATTCGAATTGATCAACGAATAAGAGGCAGCAGAGACCAATTCGGCAGTTTTGTTGTAGAAGTACTGCCCAATCTTTTCAATACCCTCAGGTGATGGGGCTAATGCGCTTATAAATTCCTTCTGCTCTTGAACCGCGTCGGAAGATGCAGAGAAGAACCTGTCAAGCGCCAAAGCATCAGGCTCCGAATATAAGAGAACTTGTAAAAAAACTTACCCTCTACCCTTGATGACTTCACTAGCACGTTGCTCGGACACTGCAGTAAAGCTTTGTGCATCTGTGAGTACCGCCCCGACCTCGACATAGCCAGAAACAGTGGTAGACGGGACACGTTTCTTGGGGCGTTCCAAAGAATAGTCGTCCAGCTTGCCTAGATCCTTGAGATTCTTCTCCATGGCCTCAGGGTGCATAAGGGGGAACCAAGTATACACCGACTTCTCGCTGTAATCGTTCGGCAGAGTACGAAGGAACAGACGTCCGAGGGTGGAACCAAAGCCCCAACCATTGGGATTACGCTGACAATCGGCAAAGCCCCACGACGTCAAGTTGTAAGGGGTGAAGTCGTCGGTGAAGAATCGGTCCCCACGAGTAAGGGCGATGGCATCCGAAAGAATGGCACGAGAGATAGTGTAGCCAGGGCAGAGACCTGCACCTTCTATCACGGGCTTTGTATCCTCAGCTTGGAGGCCGACATACAACTCCAAGTTGTCAATGTGTCCGTAGAGCTTCTCGGCTGCCGCGGCAACCTTCTTGTCTGGGTTCCATTCCTCAAAGCTCGAGTACGCTGGTCACATGCTGAGTTAGTAATTGCTCAGAGACGAACCGAACACAAATGCACACTTTTTAAGCCCAAGAATTTCCGAAAATCGTTAAGTGAACAAGCACCCCAAGCACGGTTAGATTCAATACCCATGACTTCGTTTATTTTCATGATGCCCGGTGTACCACGGGCACCAAAGGCAGCCGCATGATGAGATGTCCTAGATATGTACATCAGCTGCTGTTGATCTTGTGATGGAAGTTACACACGAGCTCTGCAGAATGTTTGCGAGATCCGAATCTTTGAAGCTACCATCTTCCTGGCGTTGTAAGCTGCGTAAGAACATAGGTCAGAGGCAAGTACAATTGAATTGTTCCTATATCTCACTTGCCAGGCGCCCATCGCTCAACGCCAGGCTCAGATGCCTCGAGTATGGCCTCTGTTTTGTAGAAATCGGGGACGGTGATCTGCTCAGGATCCTTGCCCGGGAAGAGCTTTCCAAACTGGAGCTTAATCCACTCCTCATCTTCGAGGGACGTGGTAGCGTGCCATCTGTACAAAAGATTAAACTATCGAAAGCTTATTAGATCTACAACAGAACGAATTCAAGTGCACGAACCTCGATACTGCATGCATTGCCACGGCCACGCTCGAAAAGCTCGTGACCGGAACGGATTTCGCCGAAGGGCTCCAAACTCCAACTAGAGCCTTTCCGAACAAGACCCAGGATTGCAGAGAAGTAGTCGGAGAATACGACTCCAGCGAACCAGGCACAATTGCAGAGGCGTGCGATCTGGAAGATTTCTGTGATGCGGTATTCTCAGACAGCTGCTGCCGGGAGGGTAGCAAAATTCACAGACCTTCTTCTTGTTTCAACAACTTGGGAGAATTATACGGCAATGTGGACGGATTATTCCAGGTTCCTCGTTCATTAATTTCCAAAAGACGACGCGCAATATACTGAACTAAGATCATCAAGATGTTCAAGGCTTGGATGTTCACAAGCTTACGTTGTGGTTACGATTGAACAAGACAAGGATCACTGCAGTAGCAGGGGGGAGCAGAAGCAAACGATCCTCGGCAAAGGTATCGGGATGGAGACAGCCACGACCATCTTTGATTCGGATCTCAATCGCGTGTCAGGGTACATGTAGGTTCAGAGAGCGGAAACAATACCTTGTCCTGCGTGGCTTGGTCGTTCCCATACAAAGGGGCGAGATCAACATAACCAGAAGTCATGTTAATGTTCACGTTCTTGTGATCACTTCGGAAGACACTGTGAATAACAAGGGCAGCAAAGGAAAACATCAAAGCCGATAAGCCGGCAGGATGTTGTCGGAACTAGCACATCGTCAACTTCGGTAGACGATTCTACTACGAATGAGATATCACCTCGTCCCGGCGAAGCAAAGTATCAAACACTAGACCAGCATCGGGCAGCTGATTGCGTGGAAGGGGGTTACCCTGTTGCACAGAACGTGCATATGGCGTCCCAGCCTTGCCCAAGTCGGGATAATCGGGATTGTTGTTAGACCCGTCTGCGGTGCGGAATGCATATTTGGGACCGACGAATGTTGCGGGAGGATGAGAAAGGTCGTTGTACACTGGGGGCGGGTGTGAATGACAAAAATGAGTATCATATACGAGTACTCACAATGCTTGATGACAAAGCTCTGAGCAAAGTCTTGAATTTTGCCTGATGGGTGATTGGCCATGAAACTCAAGACATGCTCAAGCTAATAAATGAGAGGACAACTATGTTACGGGCTGTTAACAAAGAAAGGTCGTTTGGAAACTCACCAACATTTTTCGGTCATCGATTGCATCCGCATGCTCGACGAGGTCGAGGACAGCAGACTGTAACAAATGTCGGATTAACTTACGAAGTTCCAAGCGGCTAACTCACGAGCGTGGATTCATTTACGTCCTCAGCAGCGCGCTTCATCTACAGTGATATTAGAACGATTACAATGGCCTTGACCGATATATGCATACCAGGTCTTTGATGGCTGCGAGGGCCTTGGTCGTCGCTGATTCGCCCGACGAGGAAGTTACGGCATGTTCAGCGACGGGCGACGCCTGGCCATTCTAACAAAGATGATTTTGTGCAAGGTGTGAAGGTGGAACGGACTTACAGATTGGCTCTTAGTGGAGAATCGTGATGAAAAGGTCCTGTTGAGGGTAGACATGGTGGACGGGGGCAAAGAGAAGGAACAGTTCTTTCCACTGCTATTTATAGCTCGCGGAACATGGCTGCTACCGAGAAAGGGACAAGGACAGACTTCGCGCGCGCTAGATGATGAACCGAACAACGCCTTAGGTTAACTGTAATATGTGTATTTGGAGTTGCCGAATTGGGGGTAGTAGTCCCACATTCATTATATAATCGAACTCAAATCGGTCACATGCTTTTACTCTTCAAGTTATTCCGCACCACGGTGGTACTTCGTGGAGCGTCGAAATTCCCGTCTGTTTGTCAGGATGGATTCTTCTGAACTTTACCATATCAAACAACAGTTCACTCTTGGCGCTTATCCTGCACTTCTCGAAACACCAGTACCGGACCCCTCGTCACCAGATTACATCCCAACTATCCTTTACAAGGCCCGTGCTCATCTGGCGTCTGGCGATTCAGCATCTGCTCTTGCCTTGATCCCAAATGATTCAGAGAATGTCGCGCTTCGCGCCGTTGCTGCTCTAGCTCAGGGCGAGGAAGGTCTTGAAACCCTCCGCGACCTTTGTGTGGAAATTGAGGCCGAAGGGGACGAAGACATCGGGGAATGGGAAAAGGAAATGGTTGTTGTATTAGCAGCTACAGCGTTTATCCGTGCAGGTGAAGTTGAGGAAGCTCTCGAAACACTGCGTGATTCAGCCACCACCGGCAATGAATCGTGAGCTATTTCATCACATTCCATCAGTTCTTCCTGAATTGATCTTTGTTTCCATAGGTCTGCTATCCTTGTTCACATCTACTTATCTCTCTCCCGACAAAATACCGCTCGAAAGATACTGTCGACGGCAACACAAGCTAACCCGGACGCTCTTGTTCTACAGTTATCTGAAGCTGCTATTTCTCTGGCCACTGGCGCCCAGGGAACAAGTGGTAAGTTGTATCCCCAAGTTCGCCCTTTATCCAAACTAAATCCGTGGATAGGGGAACCATATGCCTCGGCCATTTCCTTTTACACCGAACAGCTAGCGAACCCCTCCGTGTCTTCAGCTGCCCTGCTCGTTGGGAGGGGAGTGGTACGTATTTTGCGTGGCGAATTGGCAGCTGCACGAAGTGATCTGGAAGAAGCTGAGAGCATCTTATCACGTGCGCAAACTGATCGAGGATTAGATGAGGTCCTCGCTGGGATGACCGTCGCCGCTGGTCTCGGTGCAGGAAAACGCGACGAAGCGGAAGAGCTCTGGAGGTAAGTTAAATTACATCGATTGCCAGCTCAGGTATGATCTCAGGAAACGTCTCCTTCGTAGTCGGCTGTCAAGCCAGAACCCTTCACACCCAATGGTTACGGACCTCAGTTCCAAAGCGGACCTTTTTGATTCGTGTGCCGCGAAATTCGAGATACCACCGCATGCCATGGTTGCTGCCTTATGATCTTTCCAAGATCAAAACCGGTCAACATACTTGTTGCTGCAGAAAATATAGTATTCTCCCGCATGAAGAATATCGACTGGATTTCTGAATACAGCAGGGGTGGGAGTCGGGTCATTTATGATTTCTCGGTCGGTGTGCAGTACAACCCGAGTGTTAGAATCTGTTTCCGTGTGAAGGGTTCACATGCGCACGGTCATTTACTCGCCCACCGGCCACTGCAGAATATAATGCTCGAGGACAAAAAGCCGCACATATGGGCCGCATATTGTGCAACTTTCCGGTATTCCCTCCTACTATGTATCTATGACTGGTGTTAAGGCTTGCTTTGCGCGATTATTCTTCTCCTTTAAACAGATGCGCCCCCCGCATTGTGATATCTCTTCAAACATTTCTGATCCTTACACGTTCACCTGGATTCAGACCCAAGTCTAAAGATCTAATCCATGGCACTTTTCCCGACTCAGAGGCCAACAAATACTGTTCTGTCGATACTGCTATTGATTTCTCATCAACAATTCCTTGCGCCCTGTCCCTGCGTCATTGTCGTTCTCCCTATCGCCGGGATCCCACGACCTTCCGCCGCCGCATGCAAGTATTGTGATGGAATTAGACTGGATATGGATGACCGCCGCCGTTGCTGCGATTCATCACATACTACTAGTCTTCGAATGGTAAGCGACGAGGCTTGCCCGGAAGTATGATCGTGTCCGTTCCCAAGGGGATTAAACAATTAATTGGAGGCATTGAACTCTACGCCAGAGATGCATCACTGTTATTCGGACGCTCACGGAGCCTCAAAGTACTTATCCGAAAAATCCTTTGAGCAAGGGATGCGCGAGAGCCCGGGAGTCACCGGTCACCGACAGAGTGCTTCCTCGCTTCCAGCCTTCGTCGGCTTGGACCTATTCCCTTCCCAGTGTTCGGCAGTAATAATATACAGTTCAACCGCTATACGATCTTCGGCTAAAAATGTGAGTGTGGCCACTGAGTGGGGCAGCGAAGTACATAGTTGATTTCATTCGATCTTGGGTCACACATGACCTGTCTGGAGAAGTGATTTATGTACATGGTTTATATTGGCGGCCTTTAGACGTCTACCTAGATGATATGATCCATCAATATGGTCATCCCGGACCGGGTTCTGGAATCTCAAGGCACTCAAGTTCAAGCTCCGGTGTCTGCTGACCCGCACTGCTACATATGTACTGAAGTC